>CM026200.1:33536374-33568874 GCA_014839995.1 Xenentodon cancila
ATCTGAGAGACACTGAACCTGGAATCTGAGAAACACTGAACCTGGAATCTGAGAGACACTGAACCTGGAATCTGATAAACACTGAACCTGGAATCTGGGAGACACTGAACCTGGAATCTGAGAGACTATGAACCTGGAATCTGAGAGACACTGAACCTGGAATCTGAGAGACACTGAACCTGGCATCTGAGAGACACTGAACCTGGAATCTGAGAGACACTGAACCTGGCATCTGAGAGACACTGAACCTGGAATCTGAGAGACACTGAACCTGGATACGGAGAGACACTGAACCTGGATACGGAGACACTGAACCTGGAATCTGAGAGACACTGAACCTGGATACGGAGAGACTGAACCTGGAATCTGAGAGACACTGAACCTGGAATCTGAGAAACACTGAACCTGGAATCTGAGAGACACTGACCTGGAATCTGAGAGACACTGAACCTGGAAATCTGAGAAAAACACTGAACCTGGAATCTGAGAGACACTGAACCTGGAATCTGAAAACTGAACCTGGAATTGAGAGACACTGAACCTGGAGTCTGAGAGACTCTGAACCTGGAATCTGAGAACACTGAACCTGGAATCTGAGAGACACTGAACCTGGCATCTGAGAGACACTGAACCTGGAATCTGAGAGACACTGAACCTGGCATCTGAGAGACACTGAACCTGGAATCTGAGAGACACTGAACCTGGATACGGAGAGACTGAACCTGGAATCTGAGAGACACTGAACCTGGAATCTGAGAGACACTGAACCTGGAATCTGAGAGACACTGAACCTGGATACGGAGAGACTGAACCTGGAATCTGAGAGACACTGAACCTGGAATCTGAGAGACACTGAACCTGGAATCTGAGAGACACTGAACCTGGCATCTGAGAGACACTGAACCTGGAATCTGAGAGACACTGAACCTGGAATCTGAGAGACACTGAACCTGGAATCTGAGAGACACTGAACCTGGAATCTGAGAGACACTGAACTGGAATCTGAGAGACACTGAACCTGGAATCTGAGAGACACTGAACCTGGAATCTGAGAGACACTGAACCTGGAATCTGAGAGACACTGAACCTGGAATCTGAGAGACACTGAACCTGGATACGGAGAGACTGAACCTGGAATCTGAGAGACACTGAACCTGGAATCTGAGAGACACTGAACCTGGAATCTGAGAGACACTGAACCTGGAATCTGAGAGACACTGAACCTGGAATCTGAGGAAACACTGACCTGGAATCTGAGAGACACTGAACCTGGAATCTGAGAGACACTGAACCTGGCATCTGAGAGACACTGAACCTGGAATCTGAGAGACACTGAACCTGGATACTGAGAGACTGAACCTGGAATCTGAGAGACACTGAACCTGGAATCTGAGAGACACTGAACCTGGAATCTGAGAAACACTGAAACTGGAATCTGAGAGACACTGAACCTGGCATCTGAGTGACACTGAACCTGGAATCTGAGAGACACTGAACCTGGCATCTGAGAGACACTGAACCTGGAATCTGAGAGACACTGAACCTGGAATCTGAGAGACACTGAACCTGGAGTCTGAGAGACACTGAAACTGGAATCTGAGAGACACTGAACCTGGATACGGAGAGACTGAACCTGGATACGGAGAGACTGAACCTGGAATCTGAGAGACACTGAACCTGGAATCTGAGAGACACTGAACCTGGAATCTGAGAGACACTGAACCTGGCATCTGAGAAACACTGAACCTGGATACGGAGAGACTGAACCTGGATACGGAGAGACTGAACCTGGAATCTGAGAGACACTGAACCTGGAATCTGAGAGACACTGAACCTGGAATCTGAGAGACACTCAACCTGGCATCTGAGAGACACTGAACCTGGAATCTGAGAAACACTGAACCTGGAATCTGAGAAACACTGAACCTGGAATCTGAGAGACACTGAACCTGGAATCTGAGAGACACTGAACCTGGAATCTGAGAGACACTGAACCTGGATACGGAGAGACTGAACCTGGAATCTGAGAGGACACTGAACCTGGAATCTGAGAACACTGAACCTGGAATCTGAGAAGACACTGAACTGGAATCTAAGAGACACTGAACCTGGAATCTGAGAGACACTGAACCTGGAATCTGAGAGACACTGAACCTGGAGTCTGAGAGACACTGAACCTGGCATCTGAGAGACACTCAACCTGGAATCTGAGAAACACTGAACCTGGATACGGAGAGACTGAACCTGGAATCTGAGAGACACTGAACCTGGCATCTGAGAGACACTGAACCTGGAATCTGAGAGACACTGAACCTGGAATCTGAGAGACACTGAACCTGGAATCTGAGAAACACTGAAACTGGAATCTGAGAGACACTGAACCTGGAATCTGAGAGACACTGAACCTGGAATCTGAGAGACACTGAACCTGGAATCTGAGAGACACTGAACCTGGAGTCTGAGACACTGAACCTGGAATCTGAGAGACACTGAACCTGGCATCTGAGAGACTCTGAACCTGGAATCTGAGAGACACTGAACCTGGCATCTGAGAGACACTGAACCTGGAATCTGAGAACACTGAAACTGGAATCTTAGAGACACTGAACCTGGCATCTGAGAGAACACTGAACCTGGAATCTGAGAGGACACTGAACCTGGCATCTTGAGAGACACTGAACCTGGCATCTGAGAGACACTGAACCTGGAATCTGAGAGACACTGAACCTGGAATCTGAGAGACACTGAACCTGGAATCTGAGAGACACTGAACCTGGAATCTGAGAGACACTGAACCTGGAGTCTGAGAGACAATGAAACTGGAATCTTAGAGACACTGAACCTGGAATCTGAGAAACACTGAACCTGGAATCTGAGAGACACTGAACCTGGAATCTGAGAGACACTGAACCTGGAATCTGAGAGACACTGAACCTGGAATCTGAGAGACACTGAACCTGGAATCTGAGAAACACTGAACCTGGAATCTGAGAGACACTGAACCTGGAATCTGAGAGACACTGAAACTGGAATCTGAAAGACACTGAACCTGGATACGGAGAGACTGAACCTGGATACGGAGAGACTGAACCTGGAATCTGAGAGACACTGAACCTGGAATCTGAGAGACACTGAACCTGGAATCTGAGAGACACTGAACCTGGCATCTGAGAGACACTGAACCTGGAATCTGAGAGACACTGAACCTGGATACGGAGAGACTGAACCTGGAATCTGAGAGACACTGAACCTGGAATCTGAGAGACACTGAACCTGGAATCTGAGAGACACTGAACCTGGCATCTGAGAGACACTGAACCTGGAATCTGAGAGACACTGAACCTGGAATCTGAGAGACACTGAACCTGGAGTCTGAGAGACACTGAAACTGGAATCTTAGAGACACTGAACCTGGAGTCTGAGAGACAATGAACCTGGAATCTGAGAAACACTGAACCTGGAATCTAAGAGACACTGAACCTGGAATCTGAGAGACACTGAACCTGGCATCTGAGAGACACTGAACCTGGAGTCTGAGAGACACTGAACCTGGCATCTGAGAGACACTGAACCTGGAATCTGAGAGACACTGAACCTGGATACGGAGAGACTGAACCTGGAATCTGAGAGACACTGAACCTGGCATCTGAGAGACACTGAACCTGGAATCTGGGAGACACTGAACCTGGAATCTGAGAGACACTGAACCTGGAATCTGAGAAACACTGAAACTGGAATCTGAGAGACACTGAACCTGGAATCTGAGAGACACTGAACCTGGAATCTGAGAGACACTGAACCTGGAATCTGAGAGACACTGAACCTGGATACAGAGAGATTGAACCTGGAATCTGAGAGACACTGAACCTGGCATCTGAGAGACACTAAACCTGGAATCTGGGAGACACTGAACCTGGAATCTGAGAGACACTGAACCTGGAATCTGAGAAACACTGAAACTGGAATCTGAGAGACACTGAACCTGGCATCTGAGAGACACTGAACCTGGAATCTGAGAGACACTGAACCTGGCATCTGAGAGACACTGAACCTGGCATCTGAGAGACACTGAACCTGGAATCTGAGAGACACTGAACCTGGAATCTGAGAGACACTGAACCTGGAGTCTGAGAGACAATGAAACTGGAATCTTAGAGACACTGAACCTGGAGTCTGAGAGACAATGAAACTGGAATCTTAGAGACACTGAACCTGGAATCTGAGAGACACTGAACCTGGAATCTGAGAGACACTGAACCTGGAATCTGAGAGACACTGAACCTGGAATCTGAGAAACACTGAACCTGGAATCTGAGAGACACTGAACCTGGCATCTGAGAGACACTGAACCTGGAATCTGAGAAACACTGAACCTGGAATCTGAGAGACACTGAACCTGGAATCTGAGAGACACTGAAACTGGAATCTGAGAGACACTGAACCTGGATACGGAGAGACTGAACCTGGATACGGAGAGACTGAACCTGGAATCTGAGAGACACTGAACCTGGAATCTGAGAGACACTGAACCTGGAATCTGAGAGACACTGAACCTGGCATCTGAGAGACACTGAACCTGGAATCTGAGAGACACTGAACCTGGAATCTGAGAGACACTGAACCTGGAGTCTGAGAGACACTGAACCTGGAATCTTAGAGACACTGAACCTGGAGTCTGAGAGACAATGAAACTGGAATCTTAGAGACACTGAACCTGGAATCTGAGAAACACTGAACCTGGAATCTGAGAGACACTGAACCTGGAATCTGAGAGACACTGAAACTGGAATCTGAGAAACACTGAAACTGGAATCTGAGAGACACTGAACCTGGAGTCTGAGAGACTCTGAACCTGGAATCTGAGAGACACTGAACCTGGATACGGAGAGACTGAACCTGGAATCTGAGAGACACTGAACCTGGCATCTGAGAGACACTGAACCTGGAATCTGAGAAACACTGAACCTGGATACGGAGAGACTGAACCTGGAATCTGAGAGACACTGAACCTGGATACGGAGAGACTGAACCTGGAATCTGAGAGACACTGAACCTGGAATCTGAGAGACACTGAACCTGGAATCTGAGAGACACTGAACCTGGCATCTGAGAGACACTGAACCTGGAATCTGAGAAACACTGAACCTGGAATCTGAGAGACACTGAACCTGGAATCTGAGAGACACTGAACCTGGAATCTGAGAAACACTGAACCTGGATACGGAGAGACTGAACCTGGAATCTGAGAGACACTGAACCTGGAATCTGAGAGACACTGAACCTGGATACGGAGAGACTGAACCTGGAGCATGAAAGAGACTTTGGACTTTTGAAAGCACAATCAATCCCCAGCACTTTTCCTACAACTGTGAAATCATTTTTGTTGTTGGATCCTTAAAAAAAGAAAAACAGACAGTTTTTTTTCCTACAAAACAGCAGAACAGCAGAGACATCAAACAGGAAAAAGCATTACGTTTATTATATTTTGACACATTTAAAATGATAAAACTGATATTTTCATCACGGAAACAGAATATTGTTACATTGGATGACCTACGTGAACATGAATCTAGTCACTTCTGTTCAACAAAAATATTTATACTTACTTTGATTTTTCACACAAAACTGCTATAAAAGTTATTTCTATCTTTTAATCATTATTTGGTTAATGGTTGTGTATTAGATACAACCGCAGTTTGTCATTGAACTTTTCTTGGATGTAATTATTTATTTAATAAAAAGAGACATCAGCAGGGGTCTTAGAGAAGCAGCTGTTGGTGCACATTCATTTAAAAAGAGATTAAAAATAAAACAAAAAGGTCCACTTTAGAGCCTGCAGACCTCACTGATGTCAAAGATAAACGTTCGAGTTCATTGTTCAGTTTCATTCTTTTTAAATGCAGATTCTTCTAAAAAAGAATAAGGTAACCTGTTTCTGTTAAAATGGTGACTAAGAAAAGAGAAAACAAAAGCTTTTAAATAAAAAATTAGAGAGGAAGAAACATCTGAAGGATGATCAGCTTAGCTTTAAAAAAATAAACAGTATGAAACAGGGACATAAAATTAAGAATGAAAGTGTAAATAAAAGAAAAGTATTATAATTTATTACTCAGTGAAAGCATGCACAACTTCACAAACATTCATCACCAACGTTTGAAAGGTTTAAAATGTTTCTTTAAATGTTTTTTTGTATGATATCAGCTTGTATCAGTTCTCTGTTGATAGATTTTAAGAGTCGCTGAGTGGACCACGCCCATCACAACGGTGGAGGAGTCATGGAGAGACTACGCCCACTGTTGAGCATGTCGGGGGAGGAATAATGGTCTGGAACTAACGAGCGAGCAGATTGCTTTTCTGAAAGTGGCTGATCTGCACGACTGCAGCTACTTTAATTCTTTTCCTCATTGAAGTCACTTCATGCTTGAGTCATACATTTTTGCAGAAACAATATTCTGAAGGATTCACAAGCAGCAAGCATGCAAACCTTAAAGTAAAAGTGCATCTAAAACTCCTCATTGTTCATTGCCACTGTACAGTATTTGCAGTATTTACTCTAACCCAGTATGTTAAGTTTACCTCCAACCGCACCAACAGGTTCTTAGAAACATCTGATCATCTGCATGTCTACATCAGATATCTACAAGTCTGACGGAAAAAGGGACAATTCTTAAAAATAAAACTTTTAACTTACAGTTTGAACAAAGATCTTTTTTTTCCTCATCAAAATTTTAGTAAGAAAATCACTTTAATCACAGAATTTTGAGAGAAAATGAAGAATTCTGAAAACATGAATATGCATAATATATAAACATAATGTTTTGGCTTTCACCTCAGAATATTCAGATTCATGTCACATTTCTAAACTGTAACTTTGGTTTTGTCACTTTAAGAATTGCTGCTGTAATTCAACTGTAGCTGCAGTGATGTGACAGAGATCCATGAAGTCAAATGAATGCAGCTTTGAAGCAAAGGTACTGTAAATGAGTGTAAGAAATGGTCCCGGCCAGTCCAGGTCCAGGTCCAGGTTCAGGTGGCTTTCATCACTCTCCAGTGAAGGTGGGGTTGGACACGGTGGTGGTGGCCTTCTCGAACAGAGGGTTGTCAGCCTGGGGATGAAGAAACTTCAGTCAGAACAGATTCATCTGCAGAAGGACGTTCAGCTTCTCCAGAAGAAGTTCTGTATGGAAACCTGCTTTCACTTAAGGTTTCCACGCAGGAAACTCGGTGGGATGACAATAAAAAAATATAGGAACTTTTAAAAGGCCAGTTTTCAGGATCCTGCTCTAAAATATCTGACCTAAAACAAGTCTCTCAGGAACAAGCAGGTGTTTGTGAATAAATCTGGTATTACACCTTCTACAGAGGCACCATCGGGAGCATCCTGACCAGCTGCATCACCGTGTGGTACGGATCCTGCACCGCATCATGACCAGCTGCATCACCATGTGGTACGGATCCTGCACCGCATCATGACCAGCTGCATCACCGTGTGGTACGGATCCTGCACCGCAACCTGCCGCAAGTCTCTCCAACGCGTCGTGAGAGCAGTTGAGAAGATCGTTGGTGTCTCTCTCCCCTCACTTCAGGACATTTACAGCAGCCGTCTGACTCCAAAGCCCTCAGCATCATGAGAGACCCCACCCACCCGTCACACAGCCTCTTCAGTCTGCTGCCATCAGGGAGGAGGCTGCGGACCCTCCGGGCCAGAACCAGAACCAGCAGACTGAGGGACAGTTTCGTCCACCAGGCCGTCAGGACGCTGAACTCTCTCCCTGCTCTTCCACCGTTCCCCCCCCCCCCCCCCCCCCCCCCCCCCCCCCCTCACTCACTCTGATCTCAGTATCTGCATCAGGAACTTTTGACAGAACTGGACCGTCTACTTTGCACCAGGTCACTTTAATCAGACCGAAAAACAGTTGTACAAATGTCATGTCATAACTTGTTTCTTGTTTCTTTTTAATTTGCACTTCTGTGTTTAAAATGTATTTATTGTGCAGCACCGAGGGTTTGAGGGTAACGCAATTTCGATTCTCTGTTTGTGTCTCACATGTGGTAGAATTGACAATAAATTTGACTCTGACTCTGACTCTGATTAAAAGAAATCTGACTAAATCTTCCACGTTTAAATCTGTCTGGATTAATGTAGTGAAAACCTAAACACTCCAGAAATCCATTCTAGAACATCTCCCATTTACTGGCTGTTACACCACCATTGTTGCATTACCAGGCTGACAAAGAGCCACAACTCTGTTGAGCCGTGCATCCCTGCAGCTCTCAGTAGTGAAGACTTTATGAGCTTCTTTAGCAAAAAAATTGTCAGAATTAGAGAGGAAATCAACCAGACCCCCCCGGCAGTGGCTGTGGGCATTTCTTCAGAAACTCCCTTAGGCTCTGTCCTGACTCTAGACTGTTTGGTTCCTGTAGACCTCCCTGACCCGACTCTAGACTGTTTGATTCCTGTAGACCTCCCTGACCTGACTCTAGACTGTTTGGTTCCTGTAGACCTCCCTGACCTGACTCTAGACTGTTTGGTTCCTGTAGACCTCCCTGACCTGACTCTAGACTGTTTGGTTCCTGTAGACCTCCCTGACCTGACTCTAGACTGTTTGGTTCCTGTAGACCTCCCTGACCTGATTCTAGACTGTTTGGTTCCTGTAGACCTCCCTGACCTGACTTCAGTCTTCAATAGATCTAAATCGTCCCAACTCGACTACTCAAAAATGTTTTCTGTCTCATTGGTGCGACAATACTGGAACAGATTAACTGGTCCCTGGTCTTGGGATATGTACCACAGGTTTTCAGTAATCAAACCATTACCTAAAAAACCCTCTCTTGACCCAGACATTTTAATAATTATAGACCGATTTCCAACCTTCCATTTATCTCTAAAATTCTGGAAAAGGTCGTTGCAGCAGCTGTGTGAGCATTTGTATAGAAATGATCTATTTGAAGTTCTTCAGTCAGGGTTCAGATGCATCATAGCACAGACCTTAGATACCACCTCTGACCATCCCAGTGTCTGCCTCCACCTGTCTGTTGGATGTCTGTTGGATACTTGCTGACATCCCGACCTGCAGTCCTCATCCCCTTGGATCACCGTCTATCCATATATCACCCATACACACAGAAGTCTAATTGGACTACTGATGATAGTTACTATTGTATCCTGTCTTGTACCTTTGACAGTGTCTCTATGTCTCTATTCTTTCTTATTTCTTGCTCTACCCGGCTGGTCTTTGGCAGAAGGGTCCGCCCTCATGAGCCAGGTCCTGGTCCAGGTTTCTTCTCTCTTAAAGGAGTTTTTACCTGCCACTGTTTGGCTTAAGGTTTTTCTTCCACTAGGGGAGTTTTTACCTGCCGCTGTTTATGTAATAATTGATTGGGGGTCATGTTCTGGTCTCTGGAAAGATCCTGGAGACAACTTGTGGTGTAATATACGCTATATGAATAAAATTAAATTGAATTGTATTAATAAAACGGAATTCAATTGAATACTGGACTGCGATTGATGTTTCTGAACCAGTTTTGTTCCTTGAAATTCAGCATATCGAGGTCCTCCAGCTGCTAGCCCTCTTACAGGTGAAGAACCCAGCAGAGAAAGAACCCTTGTATTTGGCTTGAAACCAGCTGGGGTCCAACGTCCTCAGGGACAAGTCCTGGGTGGATCTTGGGTGGGGCACCAGGTAACATTGGTTCAGGTGAGGGACATAGAGGTCTAGAAATCCTACTTTAAATAGGATTCACCAGAACCACGCTTAGGCTTACTTGTTACCAGGGCTGGACTGGGGCAAAAAATTGGCTCAGGCATTTGTGCCGAGACCGGACCACCAGCCCCCGCCCCACACGGCCCCGCGGGTCTCTCCTCCTACTGGCCATATGCGACTACTTCGATGCTGCTGCTGAGGACGAAGCCCCACCAGAGCCACCAGCAGACATCTGCGTCATTTTAATTCATTTGGTGGCGTACGCTTGAAAGGGTTGGTCGTTTATGGTCGCTCGTTTTTACCACGCCTCCTTTTCGTTTCTTGCTGCTCTAGGAGAGGGAGGGGGGCATCGGCCCTGGGCGGTAATGGGTCCAGCCCTGAATCCGTCATGATTAATGAACCGATCTGCCACTTTTGTGGACCAATAGGTATCTTAACTAATACCATTATGAATAATACATTTAAAAAATGTATTTAGTTTAAAAAAATAATTAAAAAGACCTAGACCAAAATCGCCATCTGCCCAGTGGGCATGTGCCGGGTACACATGATGGCATGTCCAGCAGTGCCCAGAGAGTCCTGGGAGGTCCTACCAGGATCTGGGAAACTACAGTTTTTCTGTATGGATCTGAAAGTTTCCAGGAGTAACAGGCTTGTAGACCTCGGTGCTTGAGCTGGAGATATGGCACTCAAAGTTCTCATAGATTAGATAGTGCTGTCCCTTTGAAAGAAGGAATACATTCTTAAACTGGGTCCTGAAATGGACATGAACGCAGTTTGAACAGATCAGTACCGGAGTCAGTTGATATTAGTAAATTTACATGAATTCCCAGATGGAACTGATCTAAATTCCCCCCTTGAACATTCTGTGGAACGTTTAAGTGGTGTGGTCTGATGGGTTTCGCAGCTAAGCCATTAAACCATATAACATTTTAATCTGGAGTCTTCTGGAATAAATGAGATCATAAATTCAGAAGAAAATCTTTATGTTGAATAAAACATATCACCTTGGCCCAGTTGGATTTCTTCTTCTCATTTTCAAACCTCCTGAACTCCTTCAGGTCTTTCATGTAGATGATCAACTTGATGAGTGCCAGCAGCACGATGCCGATCAAAGCCACAGCAGCAACGGAGCCTCCGATGATCACTGCAACGCTGGGCGGTTGTGGACACTCTGAGGAGCAGTTTAAAGAACAAAGATCATTCTGAAGAACTGAAGAAACCAACAAAGGCTACTGGTTCAAAACCAAAGAAACCGTTAACGTTTTTCTTTTGAGACCAGAGACCTGTAGTATCGTTTGATGAGTTTACTTAGCAGCACCGAAACATCACAAAATAGTATGAAACAACATTGAATCTACGTTGTGGTGTCCAATGTCTCCAGGTATTGTTGTTCAGCTTGTTCTTAAGGATATGTCTGCTACACCATAAATGATTTCATGTTCTGACTCATCAGTTCCAGGATTTTATGACATGGGAGCATTCTCTTTTCATTGAATACAAAGATGCAACAACTTGACGGAAAATGAAGGTCAATAATCAGATTATTGTTGTCCATGTAAAATTAGCCTTTGTTGTGGTGGAGAGAGAGATGAAGCCTTGTTAAAAGGTGGGACACATACGGGACACCATAGACCACTCACACCATGCTTTAGATGCCGTTGCTCCTTTGAGAAAGAGGGTCTCTAACCGTAGGAGCTTAACTCCCTGGTTTAACTCACATATTCGAATGTTAAAACAGAAAGTGTGTAAAATGGAAAGAAAGTGGTTCTCTAGTAGGTCTGTAGATATTTATTATGCATGGAAAGATACTCTAATAGTGTATAAAAAAGCGCTTGGCAAAGCTAGAACAGCCTATTATTCAGTGTTAATAGAGGATAATAAAAATAAGCCACGTTTTCTGTTCAGCACTGTAGCCAGGCTGACAAAGAGCCACAACTCTGTTGAGCCGTGCATCCCTGCAGCTCTCAGTAGTGAAGACTTTATGAGCTTCTTTAGCAATAAAATTGTCAGAATTAGAGAGGAAATCAGCCACGCCCTCCCAGCAGTGGCTGTGGGCATTTCTTCAGCTTCAGCGACTCCCTTATGCTCCGACCTGACTCTAGACTGTCTGGTTCCTGTAGACCTTCCTGACCTGACTCTAGACTGTTTTGGTCCTGTTGACCTCTCTGAGCTGACCTCAGTCGTCAATGGATCTAAATCATCCACGTGTCTGTTAGACCCAATCCCTACTCGACTACTCAAAAATGTTTTCTCTCTTATTGGTGCGACAATACTGGAACAGATCAACTTGTCCCTAGTCTTAGGATATGTACCACAGGCTTTTAAAGTCGCAGTAATCAAACCACTTAAAAAACCCTCTCTTGACCCAGACATTTTAATAATTATAGACCAATTTCCAACCTTCCATTTATCTCTAAAATTCTGGAAAAGGTCGTTGCAGCAGCTGTGTGAACATTTGTATAGAAATGATCTATTTGAAATTTTTCAGTCAGGGTTCAGATGCATCATAGCACAGAAACAGCACTGGTTCCAGTCTCGAATGACCTTCTTATGGACTCAGATACTGGATTAGTGTCCATACTGGTTCTGCTGGACCTTAGATTATGGATTAGTGTCCATACTGGTTCTGCTGGACCTTAGATTATGGATTAGTGTCCATACTGGTTCTGCTGGACCTCAGATGATGGATTAGTGTCCACACTGGTTCTGCTGGACCTCAGATGATGGATTAGTGTCCGTACTGGTTCTGCTGGACCTCAGATACTGGATTAGTGTCCATACTGGTTCTGCTGGACCTCAGATACTGGATTAGTGTCCATACTGGTTCTGCTGGACCTTAGATGATGGATTAGTGTCCATACTGGTTCTGCTGGACCTCAGATGATGGATTAGTGTCCATACTGGTTCTGCTGGACCTCAGATGATGGATTAGTGTCCACACTGGTTCTGCTGGACCTCAGATGATGGATTAGTGTCCGTACTGGTTCTGCTGGACCTCAGATACTGGATTAGTGTCCATACTGGTTCTGCTGGACCTCAGATGATGGGTTAGTGTCCATACTGGTTCTGCTGGACCTCAGATGATGGATTAGTGTCCATACTGGTTCTGCTAGACCTCAGATGATGGATTAGTGTCCATACTGTTTCTGCTGGACCTCAGATGATGGATTAGTGTCCATACTGGTTCTGCTGGACCTCAGATGATGGGTTAGTGTCCATACTGGTTCTGCTGGACCTCAGCACTGCTTTGATACCATAGATCACATTATTTTACTACAGAGGCTAGAGTATGTTGTTGGGATTAAAGGGACATCTCTAGATTGGTTTAAATCAGATCTGTCTGATAGATTCCAGTTTGTTCATGTTCATGAGGTTTCTTCAGTACAGACGAGGGTCTGCTATGGTGTCCCACAGGGTTCAGTGCTAGGACCAATCTTGTTCAGTTTATACATGCAGCCCTTGGGAAGTTTTATCCAGAACCACGGCATTAATGTTCATTGTTATGCTGATGACACGCAGCTGTATCTGTCTATGAAGATGAAACAGAACCATTAGACAAACTTCAGATGTGTCTTAAGGACATCAAGGACTGGATGTCCAGAAATTTTTTGCTACTAAATTCTGATAAAACAGAGGTGGTTGTTTGTGGTCCAAACACCTCAGGAATGGATTAGATGGTCTTGCGATGGCCTCCAGTAAAACTGTGAGAAACCTTGGCGTTATATTCGATCAGGATTTGTCATTTAAACAGCATATTAATCAGGTTTGTAAAACCGCGTTTTTCCACCTCCGTAATATCACAAAGATCAGGAGCATCCTCTCGCAGAGTGATGCTGGAAAACTAATTCATGCGTTCGTATCTTCTAGACTAGATTACTGTAACGTGTTGTTGGCTGGATGTCCAAGTAATTCTCTGAAGATCCTCCAGATGATCCAAAATGCAGCAGCGCGAGTGCTGACAGGAATCAACAAGAGAGACCACGTCTCTCCAGTTTTAGCTTCCCTCCATTGGCTCCCCGTAAAATTTAGAATCCAATTCAACATTTTATTACTGGCATATAAAGTCCAAAATGGCCTAGCGCCGCGATATTTGCAAGACCTGATAGAACCGTATGTTCCTAATAGAGCTCTCCGTTCTCAGGGTGCAGGTTTACTCGTAGTTCCTAGAAGATCCAGATGTAGATCTGGAGGACGGGTCTTCTGCTATCAGGAACCATCACTCTGGAACCAACTTCCAGTTTGGGTGAAGGAGGCTGACACCACCTCCACCTTTAAAACTAAACTTAAAACATTTCTGTTTAATAAAGCATATAGTTAGTGTATATTTAGTACCTTAATGTGTCAGGTCCAGTAGTCAAAGCTGCAGCTACAGGACCAGATTAGAGCAGCTCATCTTAAACAGCTTCGGTGTAGATCTGCTGCTATAGGCCTCTGCTGCAGGGGGGCACCAACATGATCCACTGAGTGGTGCCTTTCACCTTCTCTGTTTCTCTTTGTCTTCTCTGTCTCTTCTTCACCTCAACCCTCATTTATTAACAATATCCCATAAACTTAATTGTGGTCCATAGTTCTTGTAGTTTGTTGTGCTTGTCTGGCCCTTCTTTTTCTCTTCTTTACATGTCCTGCAGACCAGAACCTCAGGAGCTGCTTGCTGACCTGCAGTCCCACCTTGTACTTTTCACGGTGTCTCTATGTCTCTATTCTTTCTTTACTTCCTGTTCTACCAGCTGGTCTTCAGCAGGAGGGTCCCCCCTTATGATCCAGGTCCTGATCCAGGTTTCTTCCCCCTTATGATCCAGGTCCTGGTCCAGGTTTCTTCCCTCTTAAAGGGGAGTTTTTAGCTGCCGCTGTTTATGTAATAATTGCTCGGGGGTCATGTTCTGGTCTCTGGAAAGATCCTGGAGACTTGTGTTGTAATAGACGCTATATAAATAAAATTGAATTGAATTGAATTGAATTGAATTGAATTGAATTGAATTGAATTGAATTGAATTGAATTGAATTGAATTGAATTGAATTGAATTGAATTGAATTGAATTGAATTGAATTAAAATAGAGTATACTGGATTTATTTGGTCTAAGATGAAATAGTTTCTGAGTAAGCTCCTCATTTTCTTATTTTTTTTGTGCCTCCATCAGCATTATACCTCTCTGATTCAGGACTTCAGCCTTGTAGTTGTCCTCTCCAACCAACTGCTCCAGCTTATAGGTGATCCAGCATGCCTCACTGTCCTTCTGGTGGCACTCCTTCCCTGGCATGCTGAACTTTTCCACCATCTTATAAATGATTCTGCAAGCAGCACTGCAGTTCTTTTTGAAGGGACCAGAGTCAAAGCCCAGACACTCGATGCAACTCCTGAAAACAAGTCAAACATTTGAGCACTGGTCAGAAACCTTATGGTCAAAAGCAGCTCATCTGATCATAATTAATGGATTTAGACAGACATGGAGAGCTCACAGTTTGGTCTGGCATGGATCAGGACATCCCAGGCAGGTCTGGCAGTGTGGACGCTGGTATCCCTCGTTACATTCACAAACACCACACTTGCATTTCCCTCTGCCAAAGCAGACGCTGTTGTTGGAAGTACGGCAGCCCTCTTCAGACTTTTCACACTGACATGCAGAGCCCTCAAAACCTTCATCACATTCGCAGGTTCCACACCGGCACTTCCCATTTCCTAAAGGTGACAAAGACAATAAACAGGCATATAAAAAATCTAAATTGTTTTAGATGTGACTGGACACACAAGTGTAGATTCTTCCTGATTTGTAAAGTCATATTCTTGACTCAATGTTGCTTCAGTTCATTGAGGTTTTTGGACATTTTGCACAGCTCCCTGAAGGTCCTACCATAGCATCTCAACCAGTTTCAGGTCTGAATGTTTACCAGGTCATTCCAGAATGATGATTCTTTTATATTTCATCATTCTATGTAGATCTGCTGCTATGTTTGCAATCATTTCCTGTCACATGGCCCAGTTTCAGCCGATCTTCAGCTGTCAGACAGATGTCCTCATATTTGTCTCTGGATGGATGGATGGATGGATGGATGGATGGATGGATGGATGGATGGATGGATGGATGGATGGATGGATGGATGGATGGATGGATGGATGGATGGATGGATGGATGGATGGATGGATGTCATTTTCTTGATATCTGTCTAACAATCAAATCTGATCTTTTATTTTTTAGTGAAAACAGAACTGCGTCTAAAACAGAACCATAAGTATCCCCACATAAACAGAACAGCAGCCCATGACATGAAATGATTTCTAAAAACCAAGACTCCTGTCAGATAGACAGCTGATGCTAAAACCTTTGTGGAACAGAATGATGATGGTCCAGCAGATGGAAGAGGAAGAGAAGGCTGATGATCAGGAACAAAATGAGACACAGGGCAAAGTAGTCAAAGGAGACATCACAACGACGAGGCTGAAATGGAGGAAAGACCGAAACAGAATTGCTCAACTAGTATATGTGGCAGACTTAAGTCACAGTACATTACTATATTGTGTAAGTCTGGGTTGAATCATTGAGAGTTATGTCACAGCCATGGTATCAAATTCTGTTAAACTAATAGGAAAGTGTGATTAA
The DNA here is from genome assembly GCA_014839995.1 of Xenentodon cancila. Classification (NCBI taxonomy): domain Eukaryota; kingdom Metazoa; phylum Chordata; class Actinopteri; order Beloniformes; family Belonidae; genus Xenentodon; species Xenentodon cancila. The sequence continues at coordinate 33,552,679 of CM026200.1, forward strand.
TACCACAATACTGTTAAAATGATGTCTCAATCATTTGTTTTATGTGTCCTATAAATAATATGTTTGGTCAAGTAGAGAGAGAGTTCTAGAAATGTTAAATTCAGAAAAGTCAAAGTGCACTTACACATTGTAGTGGATTTCTGAGTTCTGCTAGTTTCAATGCATTTGAATAGTTTGACGAGCCAATTTGATTATTTCTATCTAGTGCTTTCTAAGCTTTTGATTACTGTTGCTCTGAGTTCAGTGACAAAAAAAACTAAAGTCAGGAAAGGAGAATCAGCGAACAAGACTCTCCGCTTTTCTTTGTAGTTTTTATCCACAATTCAAATCCCTTTTCACCCACTTTGAGGTACCAACATAAAAACTGATGCTACATAAATACTTCATAGACGACAGAGAACTGGACATGCAGGTCAAGTCTGGTCGGGTCGTCATCATGATGAAACATATGATGATTTTAAAAAATGTTATAGAAAATCTGTCCACAACGACATAAGCGATACAGACACCCACTAAAGGACCTAAAGTAGGACTACGTTGTTGTTTTTGTGATATTGTATTTCAAATAACTGAACATCTACCTGCACACTGTTTATTCTGGAACTTCTCGCAGTGCTCGTTGTCACACTCGCAGTATTTTCCATAGTAACTCGCCCCGCTCTCTGATTGGTGGCACTGGCACTGCCCACACACGCACTCTCCCCGCCCCTCACACTCGGTGCCGTTGAACCTCTGGCACTTGGCTCGCAGTGAGCTTCTGTCCTCGCTGCCGATGGAGCAGTTGCAGAACTGACCGATGAAACCGTCTTTGCATCTGATCAAAGTTAAAAGGAGAACAAAACTCAAAAACATCAGCAATGTGAAAAACTTACTGTCCAGTCTTTAATCCCATTCTGTTAGTTCTTCTTTTTATTTTGATAAACACATAAAAAACATCTGCAACAGCAACCCTCAGTAGATGTTCCCTTCAGCAGCAGATGTTTCCTTCAGCATCAGATGTTTCCTTCAGCATCAGATGTTCCCTTCAGCATCAGATGTTTCCTTCAGAATCAGATGTTTCCTTCAGCAGCTAATGTTTCCTTCAGAATCAGATGTTTCCTTCAGCAGCAGATGTTTCCTTCAGAATCAGATGTTTCCTTCAGCAGCAAATGTTTCCTCCACCAGCAGATGTTTCCTTCAGCAGCAGATGTTTCCTTCAGCATCAGATGTTTCCTTCAGCATCAGATGTTTCCTTCAGCAGCAGATGTTTCCTTCAGAATCAGATGTTTCCTTCAGCAGCTAATGTTTCCTTCAGCAGCAGATGTTTCCTTCAGCAGCAGATGTTTCCTTCAGAATCAGATGTTTCCTTCAGCAGCTAATGTTTCCTTCAGCAGCAGATGTTTCCTTCAGCAGCAGATGTTTCCTTCAGCATCAGATGTTTCCTTCAGCAGCAGGATCTCTCAGTAGATGTTTCCTTCAGCAGCAGATGTTTCCTTCAGAATCAGATGTTTCCTTCAGCATCAGATGTTTCCTTCAGCATCAGATGTTTCCTTCAGCATCAGATGTTTCCTTCAGCATCAGATGTTTCCTTCAGCAGCAGATGTTTCCTTCAGAATCAGATGTTTCCTTCAGCAGCTAATGTTTCCTTCAGCAGCAGATGTTTCCTTCAGCAGCAGATGTTTCCTTCAGCATCAGATGTTTCCTTCAGCAGCAGGATCTCTCAGTAGATGTTTCCTTCAGCAGCAGATGTTTCCTTCAGAATCAGATGTTTCCTTCAGCATCAGATGTTTCCTTCAGCATCAGATGTTTCCTTCAGCAGCAGGATCTCTCAGTAGATGTTTCCTTCAGCATCAGATGTTTCCTTCAGCAGCAGATGTTTCCTTCAGCAGCAGATGTTTCCTTCAGCAGCAGATGTTTCCTTCAGCAACAGATGTTTCCTTCAGCACCAGATGTGTCCTCCAGCAGCAGATGTTTCCTTCAGCATCAGATGTTTCCTTCAGCAGCAGATGTTTCCTTCAGAATCAGATGTTTCCTTCAGCAGCTAATGTTTCCTTCAGCAGCAGATGTTTCCTTCAGAATCAGATGTTTCCTTCAGCATCAGATGTTTCCTTCAGCAGCAAATGTTTCCTTCAGCAGCAGATGTTTCCTTCAGCATCAGATGTTTCCTTCAGCAACAGATGTTTCCTTCAGCAGCAGGATCTCTCAGTAGATGTTTCCTTCAGCAGCAGATGTTCCCTTCAGCAGCAGATGTTTCCTTCAGCATCAGATGTTTCCTTCAGCATCAGATGTTTCCTTCAGCATCAGATGTTTCCTTCAGCAGCAGATGTTTCCTTCAGAATCAGATGTTTCCTTCAGCAGCTAATGTTTCCTTCAGCAGCAGATGTTTCCTTCAGCAGCAGATGTTTCCTTCAGAATCAGATGTTTCCTTCAGCATCAGATGTTCCCTTCAGCATCAGATGTTCCCTTCAGCAGCAGATGTTTCCTTCAGCATCAGATGTTTCCTTCAGCATCAGATGTTTCCTTCAGCATCAGATGTTTCCTTCAGCAGCAGATGTTTCCTTCAGAATCAGATGTTTCCTTCAGCAGCTAATGTTTCCTTCAGCAGCAAATGTTTCCTTCAGCAGCAGATGTTTCCTTCAGCATCAGATGTTTCCTTCAGCAGCTAATGTTTCCTTCAGCAGCAGATGTTTCCTTCAGCAGCAGATGTTTCCTTCAGCATCAGATGTTTCCTTCAGCAGCAAATGTTTCCTTCAGCAGCAGATGTTTCCTTCAGCATCAGATGTTTCCTTCAGCAACAGATGTTTCCTTCAGCAGCAGGATCTCTCAGTAGATGTTTCCTTCAGCAGCAGATGTTTCCTTCAGCATCAGATGTTTCCTTCAGCAGCAGATGTTTCCTTCAGCAGCAGATGTTTCCTTCAGCAGCAGATGTTTCCTTCAGCAACAGATGTTTCCTTCAGCACCAGATGTGTCCTCCAGCAGCAGATGTTTCCTTCAGCATCAGATGTTTCCTTCAGCAGCAGATGTTTCCTTCAGAATCAGATGTTTCCTTCAGCAGCTAATGTTTCCTTCAGCAGCAGATGTTTCCTTCAGCACCAGATGTTTCCTTCAGCATCAGATGTTTCCTTCAGCAGCAAATGTTTCCTTCAGCAGCAGATGTTTCCTTCAGCATCAGATGTTTCCTTCAGCAACAGATGTTTCCTTCAGCAGCAGGATCTCTCAGTAGATGTTTCCTTCAGCAGCAGATGTTTCCTTCAGCATCAGATGTTTCCTTCAGCAGCAGATGTTTCCTTCAGCAGCAGATGTTTCCTTCAGCAGCAGATGTTTCCTTCAGCAGCAGATATTTCCTTCAGCACCAGATGTTTCCTTCAGCAGCAGGATCTCTCAGTAGATGTTTCCTTCAGCATCAGATGTTTCCTTCAGCAGCAGATGTTTCCTTCAGCAGCAGATGTTTCCTTCAGCAGCAGATGTTTCCTTCAACACCAGATGTTTCCTCCAGCAGCAGATGTTTCCTCCAGCAGCAGATGTTTCCTTCAGCAACAGATGTTTCCTTCAGCACCAGATGTGTCCTCCAGCAGCAGATGTGTCCTCCAGCAGCAGATGTTTCCTTCAGCAGCAGATGTTTCCTTCAGCAGCAGATGTTTCCTTCAGCACCAGATGTTTCCTCCAGCAGCAGATGTTTCCTTCAGCACCAGATGTTTCCTTCAGCAGCAGGATCTCTCAGTAGATGTTGTCTTCAGCAGTAGATGTTTCCTTCAGCACCAGATGTTTCCTTCAGCAGCAGGATCTCTCAGTAGATGTTGTCTTCAGCAGTAGATGTTTCCTTCAGCACCAGATGTTTCCTTCAGCAGCAGGATCTCTCAGTAGATGTTGTCTTCAGCAGTAGATGTTTCCTTCAGCACCAGATGTTTCCTTCAGCAGCAGGATCTCTCAGTAGATGTTGTCTTCAGTAGTAGATGTTTCCTTCAGCACCAGATGTTTCCTTCAGCAGCAGGATCTCTCAGTAGATGTTGTCTTCAGCACCAGATGTTTCCTTCAGCACCAGATGTTTCCTTCAGCAGCAGATGTTTCCTCCAGCAGCAGATGTTTCCTTCAGCAGCAGATGTTTCCTTCAGCACCAGATGTTTCCTCCAGCAGCAGATGTTTCCTTCAGCACCAGATGTTTCCTTCAGCAGCAGGATCTCTCAGTAGATGTTGTCTTCAGTAATAGATGTTTCCTTCAGCACCAGATGTTTCCTTCAGCAGCAGGATCTCTCAGTAGATGTTGTCTTCAGCAGTAGATGTTTCCTTCAGCACCAGATATTTCCTTCAGCAGTAGGATCTCTCAGTAGATGTTGTCTTCAGTAGTAGATGTTTCCTTCAGCACCAGATGTTTCCTTCAGCAGCAGGATCTCTCAGTAGATGTTGTCTTCAGCAGTAGATGTTTCCTTCAGCACCAGATGTTTCCTTCAGCAGTAGGATCTCTCAGTAGATGTTGTCTTCAGCAGTAGATGTTTCCTTCAGCACCAGATGTTTCCTTCAGCAGCAGGATCTCTCAGTAGATGTTGTCTTCAGCAGTAGATGTTTCCTTCAGCACCAGATGTTTCCTTCAGCAGCAGATGTTTCCTTCAGCAGTAGATGTTTCCTTCAGCAGCAGATGTTTCCTTCAGCACCAGATGTTTCCTCCAGCGGCAGATATTTCCTTCAGTACCAGATGTTTCCTTCAGCACCAGATGTTTCCTCCAGCAGCAGATGTTTACTTCAGCACCAGATGTTTCCTTCAGCAGCAGGATCTCTCAGTAGATGTTGTCTTTAGCAGTAGATGTTTCCTTCAGCAGCAGATGTTTCCTTCAGCAGCAGATGTTTCCTTCAGCACCAGATGTTTCCTCCAGCAGCAGATGTTTCCTTCAGCAGCAGATGTTTCCTTCAGCAGCAGATGTTTCCTTCAGCAGAAGATGTTTCCTCCAGCAGCAGATGTTTCCTTCAGCACCAGATGTTTCCTTCAGCAGCAGGATCTCTCAGTAGATGTTTCCTCCAGCAGCAGATGTTTCCTTCAGCACCAGATGTTTCCTTCAGCAGCAGATGTTTCCTTCAGCACCAGATGTTTCCTCCAGCACCAGATGTTTCCTTCAGCACCAGATGTTTCCTTCAGCAGCAGGATCTCTCAGTAGATGTTTCCTTTAGAAGTAGATGCTTCTATCAGCAGCAGATGTTTCCTTCAGCACCAGATGTTTCCTTCAGCACCAGATGTTTCCTATAGCAGCAAGAACCCTCAGCAGATCTTTTCTCTTACTAGGAGAGTCTTTAATCTGAAGTGGCTTATGTAATAATTGATCGGGGGTCATGTTCCGGGTCTCTGGAAAGATCTTGGAGACAACTTGTATTTTAAAAGACGCTATATAAATTAAATTGATACGGATGGATGGATGGATGGATGGATGGATGGATGGATGGACGGACGGACGGTCGAACGGATGAATGGACGGATGGACGGACGGATGGATGGATGGATGGATGGATGGATGGATGGATGGATGGATGGATGGATGGATGGATGGATGGATGGATGGATGGACGGACGGACGGATGGGTGGATGGACGGACGGACGGACGGACGGGACGGATGGATGGATGGATGGATGGATGGATGGATGGATGGACGGACGGACGGATGGACGGATGGACGGACGGGATGGATGGATGGATGGATGGATGGATGGATGGATGGATGGATGGATGGATGGATGGACGGATGGTCGGACAGATGGATGGATGGACGGACGGATGGACGGATGGACGGACGGGACGGGACGGATGGATGGATGGATGGATGGATGGATGGATGGATGATGGATGGATGGACGGACGGATGGATAGATGGACGGATGGTCGGACGGATGAATGGACGGATGGACGGACGGATGGACGGATGGACGGATGGACGGACGGACGGATGGATGGATGGAGACCCAGCTCATATGGTACTCACATTTAAAAGTTGGCCTTTTAATTTCACTATGATTAGATTACTTTGGGTTGTTTTTTTTTAATAGAAAAAAACATAATTAATAGAGTATTACGTTTTGTCCATGACTGTACTGAAGGTGCACATTAATACCAGTCAAGACTCCACTTTACAGCATCAGTGGTAAAGAACTCACCTGCAGACTCCACAGGTGATGCTTCCCTGGTTGTGGCAGTGGGAGTGGCTTTGGTCTTTAGGGTCGTTGCAGCTGCACTCACAATTGGTTGAGAGTGTTACTGTCAGTGTGTCTTTATAGCCCTGAGGTTTGATGATGAACGACTTCTCCTCCATACAGTCGCTCGCTGTCACCGTGACATTGAAGGAGATCTGCAGAGGTCAGTGAGGTTTGGTGAGTCAAATGTATAAACTGAAAGAGATTATTGTTAGCGTAGTGATGACATCAGCTGTCCCTAGCTGAGTTAAGCATATTCTTTTTAAAGTATGAATGATTATGTTCTGGTCCTAATTCAAAGCTCAGAAGTTAATACAGAGCTCAGTAGCTAAAATGATGACAGACAAGCAGTTTAAGGTGCAGGTTAAAATCCCATGGATGGTACAAATCATGGTACTTTCATTATATTATGTATTATAGGTACAAATTTAAAGTGGCTGACCTCTTGTTTGACAAGAACGTCGTTACAAATCCCTCTTGTGGTGCTCGGTTGCTCTTTTTTCTCACAGATGGGGGTGTACAAAACTCTGACGCCCTCAGGAAGGCTTTCATGGGTCAGAGTTACCTTAGATGATAGTCTCTGTTGTGGATTACACATGAGGAATGTTAGTGAAGACATTGTGGACCATCACCAGTCACTTAAGACACAGTCACTGACTTACGTTGTACGCATTCTCAATGAGCTGAACAACATTGTTGGAATCTGATGACAGAACTCCCACCTCTGATTTTGGAATCATTTTAGAGAGTTCCTGCAGAAAACATGGAATGAAAAATCAGTCCGATCCAGGTAACATTTCCTCTACAAATCCAACAACAGAGGTGCAAAATGAAAATGAGTATCATCTACCTTGTACACACTCTCCATGTTCTTTGTTACTGCAAAGATTGGCTGAATGTTGTTCTTTTCCAGCTGCATGGCGAGCTGTCCGACAGACGGGTAGTCCTGCACAGATGATAGAAATCAGACAAAGGTTCCAATGACTGCAACCTTCTGCAAGGAGATAAATGAGGGCAGGAATAAAGAAACTAAGGATTTAAATTGGTGTCTGTTAGACCCAGACTGGTGTCAGGTCCCATTGGACCTCAGACTGGGGTCTGTAACGGTACAGTTAGACCTCGACCGGTCTCTGTACTGGTCCCACTAGATCTTGACTGGTGTCTGTACCAGTCCCATTAGATGTCAGACCGAAGTTATTACCGGTCCCATTGGATCTCAGCCGGTGTTGCTGCTGGTCCTGATGTTCTGCAGGCTTCCGGACATTGACTGTTCCTTCTCCCTTTATAAATTCTGCCTACATCTACTTTTCTAAGGTAGCCCTTGTATGCAGATGATACTCAGATAAATCCATCTGTGAATAGAGACGAGTTTGAGATGACACTTATATGACAGATCACAGCCTCCTTGTTCTAGATCATCAATCGGAGCTCCAGTCTCTCAAACTAGAACTTACTGAACTAGTACTGGTCCCTTGAGTTTCCAGCAGTAGAATGGAAGACAAAACCATCAGTTATCAGGCTCCTTGTTCTGGTAGAACCAGGACAACAGCCAGCCTCTCTATCTTTAAAATTAGAGTTAAAACTTTGGTGTCCTGAACCATCCCTTTAGTTCTGCTGCTACAGCACTAGATATTTGTAAGTCCTCCCATGATCCATTTGGATATACTCTTTTTAATAAGTTAGCATTGAATTTACTGTAGTGATACACGTGGTACTCTACCTACCATGTCATTGCTTTTGGTGTAGAGGCCTTCATGAATGTGGCACAGTTCATCGTTGGGTTCCAGAATTCCAGCTAGTTTTCCGTCTCCAGCCATGTGGAACCCAGCATCTGTGGCCAGAACGATTAAACGAGTGCTGCTGTTCCTCCAACCGATTTCCCTCTAAACAACACAAGTCACACAGCAAACTTCAGTCATACTTGAGTTCACACACCTTCAGACCACCACGTCTGATATGCTGAAGGACATGGCCTTCCAGAGCCACCAGTCGCGTCCAAAATTCAGTAAAAAATTCAGAAACACAGAGAACGTCTTGTAGATTTGTGGGATGAAGCTGCTCGTTACTATAACTGTTCTGCTCCTAGAGTAGCGCTGTTCCAGTGGGGGGCTGCTGCAGCTACACTGTCCAACTGTGTCTTCCTTGAGATCTTCTTGAGATTTTACTGAATTTTCAAACGTATCCATTTGGATGTCATGCCTTGAAGATTTCTATTGCTGGCAGTTAAACATTTTTAAGATGTGTATCCATGGCAACACAAAGTTCTTCACATGTGGAAGTAGAAGATTAACTTTCCAGACCAGATGATGGCCACAGAAGCTCCTGAAATGCAGATGAGTCAAAGACAAAGGGTCAAACATCAGAGAAGGAGAACAGAGAAGAAGAGGTTTGGACATTTATTCCCATAATCATCGTGGGGAGTGTGATGGATGGATGGATGGATGGATGGATGGATGGATGGATGGATGGATGGATGGATGGATGGATGGATGGATGGATGGATGGATGGATGGATGGATGGATGGATGGATGGATGGATGGATGGATGGATGGATGGATGGATGGATGGATGGATGGACGGGCAGCTGATAGGAGACAAGAGGAATATCTTGTTTTGTCCTGGACTCCAGCATCTCTACATGGTTTCAGATGCTCCAGGTGGACTGTAACCTCAGACAGACAGGCAAAAGTTGGTGACAAGAGCTGCAGAGCTGTTTTTAAATATAATAGAACATACTAGAACATATCAACATCAGATGTTAAAGATGAGACATTTTATAATATAAAAATATTGTCTCACTAAGAATCTGAAGCAGCAAAACATCTGTAAAAAGATTGAACAGGAGAACATAATGCTGGGAAAGTAAAGAACACACATCAAAACAGACTGAAGGAGCATTTGACAACTAATCAGGTTAATTCAACCTGTGTGAATGTCTCAGATCTACAGATGGTTTGGCCCGGTTGTTTCACATCACCACTGCTTTGCAGGCCAGCTACAACCTTCTCTGACCGACATACACTAGGAAGACATCTCTGTGGCGAAGTTATTACCCTGCACACCGAAGCCTGCATCATGGCATCCAAACTCCCCTCTGGAGAGTCCAGGTTCCCTGAGATGAACTGTTTGTCTACACGTGTCTTGAACTCCGTCCTGCTTGCAGTCAGACTAAGAACGTGTCTGTAGCCGAAGGCAGCCTGACACTCCTGGTCGTCCTCATCACACGGCTTCTGGAGCTTCTTTGGGTTGGTGTTGGTGTATGGAAGGACCGTCTTATCAACAAATGCACCAAAACCTGTAAAAAGGGCATTGATGGTCATTATTGATGATAAATTATTATTTATCCTGGAACAAACTGTCACTGTTTGAAAGACATAAGAGTTGTGGTGAAGGTTCCTGAACGGTGAGTTTTTCTGAAGGTAGAGTGAACTCTCTGGCATTCATGTCAGCTTGTATTCACAGCTGTTTTTTGGTGATTTAAGTCGATTCTGCAGACTGTTCCCTACCAAGGAGCATTTTCATTCTGTGCATTTGTTGTGTTTTTCTCAGAATTGTGGGCTGTGTAACGTTCTGCAGAAGAAGACAAGAACATGAGGAGAAGCTCTGAGCTGCTGGAAACTTCAGGTTCAGTAGATCTGCTGTGAACATGTCGTGAAGGACATGTCTGCAAACGTCCCATTTGTGATCAAATGTTTCCTGGTGTTGTTTTAGGTTATTATTTAAACTAGAATTTCTAATGTGCAACACAAAACACACACTTTCTTACTTCTAGATCCAGATCCAGACTGCTGTTCCCCTACCGACCATAAGGGTCAGAGTCCAGACCTGTGGTTCGCCTACCGACCAAAATAATGATGTTCCATCTTGAGATGATCTTGCTCTTTATCTACAGTTCTGGTTTATTTCCTCTAAGCGGAGGGGTTGCCTCGGTGTCGGCAGTCCCCCAGGGACACAGGGACACTGACAATCATACACACCTCAACTATTCAGTCCACCAGTTAACCTAATAATATGTTCTTGGAGTGTGGGAGGAAGCTGAAGAACCCAGAGGGAACTGCAAGGAAAACAAGCAACCTCCACACAGAGAGACTCCTGCTGGGATCTTCCAGCTGTGAGGTGACAGGGCTAACCACTCAACCCCCCTGCTGGCCCAGTGTGAAGGCTGCACCTGCACCACAGCTGGAGTTTATCTCCCTGTTGTTTACATATTTGTTTAAACTTAGTTTAAACTACATACATTTAGATATGAACTGTATTGAACTTTGTTTGCTTCTTGTTTGACCTCAGGTGCTGGAGCCGTGGAGAGCTGGGGGCAGTAGTGAGTCCGAGGTGTTCAGTGACGAGTGCCAGAGGCTGAACCAACAGCTCCCTTTAGATATACAGACTTCCTTTGGATGTAGTTTATGAATTTCGTCCTTTTGTTTGTTCTCTTGTGTTGTGTGATAATTAAACTGACAGTCTTTTGTTAGGGTTATTGTTTAGTAAGTCTTACCCCCTTGTGTTTGAAGACTGGTCTGGTCAGCCAGCATTTAAGTTCACCTCTGTTTCCAATTTGGGAGGTCAGTTGGGTTCTTTGTTATGTTAGTTTGGGTTCTTTGTGTTAAGCTATCATTTGAACTGTTTTATTGAAATTACTTTAAGTTTGCCTTATGACTTTAGTATGGTTTTGTTAATTTGCCCTCTTTTGAGGGTTTTTGTTAAATATCTTTTTTGTTGGGGAAATAAAACCTGTTTACTTTTGAAAACCATCTGTGTTCGGAACCTTCACCAAGTCGGTCCCTTACACCCAGAATGAGGTGGCCTCTGCTGTCATGCTGTGAGGTCTGTCACCAGGTAGGAATGGTGGGAATGATTGACAAGTGCCCATTATTCTCATTATTGGCCCACTTTATTTGATTATTGTTTTTTGGGGGGGGGTCATTTGTGCTGCTGTCAAATATTATTTGTTGACATCTACTGGATTGTTTTCCTCGCGTTATTGTTTTACTCTGTTATCTTGAATAACTTAACTTCACGTTTGATTTTAATACCAGGGCAGCGTGACTTTGGTCAGTTTCCCTGGTGGAGTGTAGGAGATGGTGGCATGTTCATGGATCATCTACTAGATTGGGAATCTCTCAATCATCCATTTGGCAAACCAGGGGCCACCGGACATCATCTTGCATAGGGCCCCCACAGAGATAGAAACAGCCCTGTTTTCACCTTTAACGAGTTCAGATTAAATGATGATGGTATGATGGTAGTACTGAAATTAAACCCCTCACTCACCACCACCACAGAATGAACTGATGATGATAAAGGAACCTTTTACAATAAGAGAAGGTTCATGAAGCTGCTCAAACCTGATTGGCCCTGAGAAATCTTGAACCAGGACGTAGTTTTCTATGAATACTTGTATTTCAGATGAGTCCCTGATAAGATTTAAATGTTACCTATACGAGCATGTTGGGTGATTTTTCCCAGAGCATCAAACAGGTTTTGTCCCAGTCCTTTTACTTTAGCCAAGTCGTCTTTCATGGAGTACGAAAGGTCCATCAGGTAGTAGAGGTCCACGGGGTATCCCTCAACCCTCTTAAAGGAGACCCTGAACGTGGTTGGAAGTCCTGGAAGCACCGATGGAAACAAGAACAAGGGTCAGTTCAACCTCACAACCGTAACTGAGAAATACGCCTGAAAAAGAAAGATCCTGGAGACAACTTGCGTTGTAATAGATGCTATATAAATAAATCCAGATATAAATTGAATTGAACTAAACTGTCGTATTTACATGTAACATTTGCTGCTTAAGTAAAATGAAACATCTGGAAACATCTGTGGAGGTTCATGAACAGATGTCAGATGTTCATCATACCTTGTACTATGTGTTAACTACTGCTGTCTGAAAAAACACTGGTTTACTGCAAGGAGTGTGTTACCATGGCAACAGGTGAAGCAGCCCCTCCCGTCTGCGTTCAGGCTCCTAGTTTTGATCTACATTTGTTCAGATCTCATTCAGGAAATCTTTATTGTGCGAGCAAAAGAATCTCTAGAACCTCTTCAGAACTTTCTGGTTAACTGGTAAAAACCAGCAGAAGTTTTTTTCAGGACCATTAACTGGTGGCACTCACCGGGTCGCAGCTTCAGAAGGATACTTTGTGGACTCATCTGGACTGGTTCCTCTTGGTTGAAAGCTGCAGTTAGAGGCTGGTTCTTGATGATGTTCACAATGTTCTCAGGGGAGATGATGTTCTCATTCCTGCAGCCTGCACTTCTCAGCTCAGCTCTGGTGTTGCATCGATCAGCTTCCTGCTGCCCTGCTTTGGTGAAGTTCTGGAGGAAACCAGAAGAAGCTCAACAACAGTCTTCTAGCAGACGTGAACATCTGGGTCCCTCATTGAACAATAACAAATTCAATTCATTTAAATTTTATTTATATAGCGTCTATTACAACACAAGTTGTCTCTAGGTGCTCTCCAGAGACCAGAACATGACCATGACCAAATGTCAGTAAAAACCAGAAACCATCAAAAGAAAAAGAACCAGAACAGCGACCAGGATCTACTGACACCAAGGTTCATCTGCTGGACTTCTTTAGTGACTCAAACTCTTGACATTTATAATCGGGGTTTTTAGATTAGATGCCACTAATATAGCTGGATGCTGAACGCGTTTTTAATGCGTGTTGGGTAACTTAAACGCAAGGCATGTTATTTTCCACCCCGTGCCTGAAGGCGAGTCGGGTGGTGTTATCCACCTAACATACATCAGCAGGATGAAATATGCCATCAGACTGGTGTCATTTTTAAAACCAGGAGGATTGAACATCGGGATGAGCATTTGTTTGTCTGGGTTTTGATTCTGCAAAGCCCCAGTTTGTCATTTTTGTGGCCAGTTGCTCAAACATTGAACCATCTTTGTGGTTCCGGACATATGCCGGTTTATGGCAATCGAGGCTCCGAGGCTGAGTAACTTGTGGATCTACTCGTCTCCTCAGTTACTCATCTTGCAAATATCTGTGACCTCCAGCTGTCATCACTGTCATCAGCTGTTTCCTTATTTTATTCAGAAAAAAGAAAAAAACCCTCCCCTGGTGGGTTGTACTCAGGTAACGTGATTTACTAATCATGTAACCTTATGGGCGGGGCCAGCTTCACACACCACCCACTCAATGTGTATGTACATATGTGCAGGTTTTCTATGAAATAAAAATATGGTTGTAAATGAAATCATCTCCAATTTTAAAGAAAAGTAGCTGTGAATGTTCAACCAAAAGTAACCTTACAAAGATGCCTTTGTAGAGAAGATGATCAGAGTGGAATAGAATAAATGTAAAAACAAGATGTCAACTCACTGTGATGGTATAGATATGACAATAGTCAAAAAGGTTATTGAGGCAGCTGTTCAACCACTGACACACATCTGTAATCTCTCAAAACAAGAACGTTTCCAAAAGAAATGAAAACTGCAAAAGTCATCCCAGTTTACAAAAGTGGAGACAGACACTAACTCACTAATTGCAGGCCTGTTTCTTTAGTCCCACAATTAAAAAAACAACTATTTATTTACAGATTGGAAAAATGTACTGATAAACACAAACTGCTTCCTAAAAGCCAGTATGAATTCAGATCTCAAAGATTCACATCATTGGCAGTCCTGGAATAAATAGAAGATAGATAAACAGAAAACTGCAGTTAGGGTGTTCATAAAAATGTTGACATATCAATCAAAAAAAAAAGGAGCGTTATGGTATCAGGGGAGTGGTTTTACACTGGATGAAGTTATTTAAGCAACAAGCAGTTTATAAAAATATGTGACTTTCAGTCATCATGCTTGGACATTGTGGTGTCCCCCAGGGGTCAGTATTGGGACCTAAACTCTTCAATCTATACATAAATTACATATGCAAAGTCTCAAAAGTACTGCAATTAGTACTGTTTGCTGATGATACAAATATTTTCAGTGCATTATTATCTTATTAGTAATTCCATTACAAGTCTTCCATCCAAGAAGATTAAAGAACTAGAAATACCCGAATAACACGATTCCTCAAACTCAGTCTGATATGCAAAAATATAAACTGCAGCTGAATAAAAAAGTAGATTCCTCATCCAAAGACTTAGACATGAAGATTTTGAATTCAGCAATAAATCTGGCAAAAATCTGGTTAATCAGATTAAGAAAAATAAGGAAAAATCCACAATCTTCACAGTTAACAGGAGACATCGTTCAAGACCCCAAAGAAATCAACGATGAATTCATGAATTTCTATAGAAAGCTGTATTCATCTACAAACAAATCGAACATATCAGACATTGATACATTTCTCAACAATATCAACCTACCAAACCTTACAGAAGATCAGGCTGGATAAACCACTAACCCCAACAGAGATCCATAAAGCTCTCCAACTCATGCCTAATAACAAATCACCGGGTCCAGACGGCTTCCCGGCAGAATGTTATAAACACAAACTCTAAGCTCTCCATGGAGATGAATACAGCAATGATTTCTTTAATATTAAAACCTGGAAAAGATCCCACTCTTCCAGCAAGCTACCGCCCGTTATCCCTCATTAATTCAGACACTAAAATTATCAGTAAAGCGCTGACGCTACGAATAGAAACAGTAACTCCACCCATCATCCACCCAGACCAAACGGGCTTCATTAAAGGAAGACACTCTGCAAATAACCTGCGCAGACTATTTAATCTGATTCACTACTCATCACAAATAGATACACCAACAGCCATTTTCTCATTGGATGCAGAAAAAGCATTTGATAAAGTTCATTTAGAATTCTTATTCCAAACACTTAAAAAATTCGGCTTTGGTGAATCATTTATTCATTGGATTAAGATTCTTTACACATCACCGATGGCAACAGTCACCACAAATGGATTAATATCACAGCGGTTCACTCTACACAGGGGTACAAGGCAGGGATGTCCACTCTCTCCATCGTTATTTGCCATCTTTATAGAACCTCTTGCAGCAGCCATACGGCCCTGGTGGGGCCTCCGGGTGCCTGGCTGCGTTCCTACTGTCTGGGAGTGGTCCTGCGGTGGTCCTGCAGTGGTCCTGCGGTGGGGATGTCTGGGGCCTTGGCAGGTCTGGGATGTGCCTTGGCTGGTGGGTCTGGTGTGGGGGACGGCCTCTGGAGGGGCTTCTGGTGGGGATGGTGCGGTGGCAGGTCGCTGTCTTGACGTGCCTTGATGTGTTGGCGGGGTCCGTTTGCATGGCTCTGTGCCGCCTCCAGGTGTTGGCTGTCCCTCCCCCTGTGCTTCCGCTGTTGGCTGTGCGTGGTGTCCATCTTCTCTCCCGCTTTACCACCTACCCCCCCACCCCTCCACCTGTCTGGCGCGGGTCGGCAACAGGAGTTGTGTGGCGAGGTGCCGAAGGGTTGGCGGACCATCTGTGGCATTGTTTGCTTCGACGGAGGCGCGATGTGTTTGGGGGGCCTGGGGGTCCGGGGGCATCTCGCAACCTTGTCTCCTTGGGCCTGCTGAGTTTCTAGCAGGTAATGGTTTGTACTGGGAGGGCGTGTGGGGCACCAAAGAACTACAGAACCACAACACCACAAAATCACAAAACCACAGAACTACAGAACTGAAGAACCACAGAACCACAAAACCACAAAATCACAGAACTGCAGAGCAACAACACAGAACTACAGAACCACAAAAATACATGAACACCACCAGCGTATCAGATAGTATTTACTCTGTGCAGGGCAGTTGTTTTCCAACTATATGAAAATTCCATTGAGTTCATTTTTATTCCGATGACCATTCTGACAATTCTGACGAGCAAACCACATGTATTACAATGACTACGAGTCATTAAAATACATTAAAATACATGATTACGAGTGAGGTAACCCAAACTTGCTGCTGTTCTAGAAAGATCCTGTTAACTTGGATGAGACCACTGTCAAACTGTGAACAACAACAATAGATTGTCAGGATAGCAACAGTAACTAAGATGGGCAGGGCTTGCTGACTGATCAGCTGTGTTCATGTGGGAATCATGGTGTATAAATAAAGGAGCTGTTGACAGTCCATTTC
>CM026200.1:33571374-33594187 GCA_014839995.1 Xenentodon cancila
GTCCTTATAAGGAAAACAGAGACACAATCACAACTGTCACTTGAACAACATCTGCCTTTCCAGCCCATCGGGGGATTGTGTCTCCTAATAGAGCCCCCGTCCACCCCCCCACCCCCACCACACCCCCACCCACCCACACATACACCTGTTCAGATACAGGAAACCTGGTACCAATACCGGACTCTGATGAGGTGTGGCGTTACCACAGCAACCAAAACACTGTAACTGCCATTGTTAAAATCAGGTCTGTGTGTGTGAAATTAGAGAATGGATGCCAGAATCCATCATCGGTGCCCTGTTTGGTGTTGGAGCACATCAGAACTGTAGAGGGGCCCACAGAGCAGAACAATAACAAAAACTGAACAAAATACAAGCCAACATCTGGCAAACAAGTCGGGACCAGTAGGGACCACTTTGATGATTTCACAGCATTGCAGGGAAATTGAACCGTAAGAAACGTTCAGAGCTTTATCCTGAATAATCAAAGTCTCACTGTTCTACAGATATCTGTAAAAACCTCCAGATCTGAATAATCCACACAACTGAATTTTTCTTGTTCTGTAACCAGAGAGCTTTACTACTGAACCCAGAATAGTCTGTGGTTACTCTGGTTACTGGTATAAACCAGCCCTGACAGACATCACAAAGCTTCCAGTCAGCTCACAGACATCAGGCTTGTTGAGATTCTGGACCATAAAAGGAAGAATTTGGTTCATCAGAGCACTTCCTGTTTGTCTAGTTTCGAAACAGGTTCATGTCAAGTTTTTAAATATGCCAAGGCAGGAGAGTTTGTATTAATACCTCACCGCTATTTCTGCACTTTTAAATACTTTTCTTCTGGATAAGAATACTTTCTACTCTTCAGAACTGACCCAACACTGCCCATTGCAGTTGTGACTTAAAGAAACTATTAAAATGCATTTTCATTAAGAGACTTGGCGTCTTTGGACTCTGCCATCGTCCAAAAGTAAATGTTTTTCAATATCCTTCCCTCAGGATAATCTTTTCTTTTGTTCGACATTTTTATTCTAAACCACCACTGACCAGCCAACATCTGAGATTTAAATGGGCTGAACATGGCTCTATATGGGATCGCT
Source organism: Xenentodon cancila (assembly GCA_014839995.1). Classification (NCBI taxonomy): domain Eukaryota; kingdom Metazoa; phylum Chordata; class Actinopteri; order Beloniformes; family Belonidae; genus Xenentodon; species Xenentodon cancila. Next base: position 33,572,472 of record CM026200.1, read on the forward strand.
GCTGGCTGCCGGAGCCAACATGGAGCCAGCGGACAATCCCACATGAGAATTAACCCACATACAGATACTGGCAGGACAAAAACTGGAAGTGGTTGATTTCAGATGAAATCCAGATGTGGTTCTGGTCAATGTTGGTCCCTAAAGCATTTTAACTCTGTCAATAACTGAGTTTAGAAGTTTACATAACTGGGATATTGGACCAGATGTGACACATCACCTAATGGTATTTTTGAATTTGACACAACAGCAGCAGTGAGTCACAAAAAAGCTGCAGATTTGGATCATGATAGAAAACAATGTTGGGTCCAATCTGGGATAAATTATTTATTGTTCTCATGAAGAGGTTTCAAGTTTTTTTGAGATCATCTAAACATAGGTTTCTGCTGTCTAACATTCAAATAAATGTGAATATCATCAGATAGGTCAGGTCAAATTCTGTCCTGAAAATACACATCAAACATACATCTGCAGTGGAAACAACAGGGGGCCTAAATGGAGCCTTGATGAACACCACAAATAAGTGGAACTGAAGAACAGCGAAGGTCATCTCTGTCCGTTTTGACCTGAATCAATCAAAAACTCTGGTACCAACAAACTGTTCAATCAAAGTGAGCTGTTAAAAAGTCATTAAACATTGTCAGAGCAGACATGAGGTGACTTAAAACCAGCCACCTTTCACTGCTCTCAGAGATGAGTAAGAGCATCTGGAGGTTATTAAAGACTACTCAGTCCAGAGGGTGAATGATCTACGTACCTCTAACCTGACATCATGTTTGTAGAAACCTTCAGCATTGACACTTCCTCATCATTTACATCTGAAGTAACCGTCCCAAATTGAGGTTTAATTCTATTTCTGCTTCATTTCCTTCCTCTTCTGGACCAAATAAGTAAAAGGTGGATGATCTAGACCATGGATTTAGGTTCATACAGTCAATGATGTTCTCCACACAATAATGCTAATCTTAATCTGTCAACCGTCTGCAAACAGCTGGATCGATTTTCTATTCTGAGTCGGACTTCTCCTACAGGTCCAGGTTCAGGTGAAACTCTGATCTGGACCACGTCCCTGCAGCCAGTCTAAAACTCGAAACCAAACTCAGGCTGGAACTGGACCAGATCTCTGCAGCTGGTGTATAAGTCACTTGCAGGTGGAAACAGCCAGCAGGACATATTATTAACAGAGTAGTCAGGAAAGTGAACTCACCAGAAAGAGGAAGACGATGCTCTGGGCGTTGGGTTGCTGTTGCTTCGAACACAATGAAGAAGGAAGTTCTGCCTTCTGCCAGGAAGTCTGCAGCAAACGTACAGAGAAGTGAGAGGGAGGGACTTTTATCACGCTCTCATTATTTATGGCGCACAAATGAAACAAAGAGGAACAAAATCTTTGATTAAAGCCAACTTCCATGGATTAGCCGAGGTGTGCAGGCCAACGTCAAAGCAGATGTCTGGAGCTTTCAAATGTGTGTTCACACAATGCTGACAGATAATGACTAATAAGACTTCAGTACTGGTCTTTGTGTCTTAGTGGTCAGCACTGTCACCTCACAGCGAAGGTTCCGGGTTCGATTCCCAGCGAGAGTCTTTTGTGTGGAGGTCCCTCCGGGTACTCCGGCTTCCTCCCAGAGTCCAAAAACATGCATGTTAGGTTGATTGATCATTCTAAATTGCACATAGGAGTAAGTGTGAGCTTGCACGGTTGTTTATCTCTCTGTGTCCCTGTAATAGACTGGAGACCTGTTAAGGTGGACCCCTTTAATGAGCCGGGATAGCTCCGGCAGACCCCTGTTACCCTGCAAAGGATACAGCGGGTATAGAAAATAGATGGATGTTCTACATTGAGAAAGATTACTTACAGGTGGGGAAACATTTACGACAGCATTTTCAGCAGCATTCTAGCCAGAGATACCAGGACCTTCATCTCTCCATCCTCCAGATCTTCCAGGAGGACACTGAGGTCTTTCTAGGCCAGCTTAAATATATAATTTCTCCAGTGTGTCCTGGGTCTGCTCTAGGAAGTCCTGATTGGAGTTTGAGATATCCTAACCAGAGGAAAAACCTGAACTGTCTCCTCTGGATGTGGAAGAACAGTGACTTTACTCAGAGATGCTCCTAGATGAAAGAACTTCTCTTCTTTTCTCTAAAAGAGAATTCAGTTCAATTGAATTCTATTCTATTTATACAGCAATTAGTACAATACAAGTTGTCTTCCCTGATCATGGGAAAAAAACCTGGATCAGGACCTGGGTTATAAGGGGGGACCCTCCTGCTGGAGACCAGCTGGGTAGAACAGGAAGTAGAGAGAAGAGACACAGACACATTGTCAAAGGTACCAAAGACCAGATCCATCAGTATAATTATCTGTTAACTGGAGAACTGAGAGTTTTCTGTCCATCAGACTGGTACCTGGTTAGTTGGTGGACTACAGAGACCACTATCTAAACAGGTGTAGACAGCAGACGCTGACGTGGTCAGAGGGTGGGACTGCAGGTCAGGTTCCCCTGTAGAAAGGGGTGAGGGTGGTAGAGGGAGGTGTGCTCTCTTCATCTGATGCAGGAAGTGCAGATGCTGCTGAACCCGACCACTGTCAGGTTCAGATCAGACTGCCATATACTTTAAACTACATAGACACAACCACATACACAGTGCACCCCAAGAGCACCCAGACCTCCACCCAGTCCCACTATGCTGCACTCTGACAACAAAACCACCCAAAACCACCCAAGCCCAGTCCCCCCACCACCACCAATCCAGAACCAGGAGGTCCCCCGACCCGGTTGGCCTGCACAAGACACACCAACACAAGCACCCAGACCCCTGATGCCAACACCCACAAGCCAGCCCAAGCCCCCCCTGCCAGCCCCCGAGACCTCCTCCACCCCACAACGGAAGCACCCCTGCTGGAGCAGGTTGATTCTTATACAGCACATGAGATACTTTACATATTAAATCAGATCACATTATATCTGAAATTTTCCCCTGGGGAAAGAATATTTTTATCTTTACCTTCATCTTTGGGTCTCCAACAGTTGAACATCTGAAAAAGAAAACTTTTTTTTAATGAACCTAATGCCTTAATTCAGGCAGTTGCTTATACAGACCCAGTGTTAAAAAAAATTGCATTATCTTACTGTTTCGCAAGTGTTCATTGTGCATAAAACATCAACCATGTCACGTTAACCAGTGAAAGTTTTTTTTTTTCTTTTTTTCCCCTCTTCCTGGAAGGGAAGCTGGTGACACTGACGCGGTAACATATTGCGTCACTTCCTGTTTGTTGTTCGCGGTCTGTGTCTGTCTGCACGGCGTTACGGGCTCCGATTCTTCGAATCCTTATACTCTGATTCTAGTTTGTTTTGATAATAAAACACTACATCTTGTAAACTTCTCTTTGAATCGAGCACTTGTTCCTTTCCTCTTATTTAACTTTCATTTCCACCAGTCACCGGTACAGGTACCGTCTCCTGTCCTCTCAGCATGGCCTCCTCTCCCACCATTTCTCCTTCTTACTGCTCAGTGTGTGAAATGTTCACTTATTCCTCTGCCTCCTTTAGTGAAGACGGTAAGTGTATAAAATGTAGTTTGTTTGTAGCTTTGGAGGCGAGGCTCAGTGAGTTAGAGGTCCGGTTCACCAACTAGACCATAGTCCGGTAGACTTGGTAGCTCGTCAGGCTGAAGTAGCGGCGGACCGGCCAGGAGCAGCTGCTGGTAGCCGCCCCCCTGCAGCCCCCGAGCAGCCGGGCAGTCAGGGCGGCTGGGTGACAGTTCGGAGGTTGGTGACGGTGACGGTTGGTGATCGGCGACTCCAGCGACCGTAGTCGGGTGCATCCCGGGGGCCAGAGCGGCGACCTCGAAGCAAATTTGAAGCTGCTGGCAAAGAGTAATTGTAAATACAGGAAAGTTATCAGACATGTCGGTGTAATGACACCCGGCTACGCCAGTCGGAGGTCACTAAAATAAATATTGTCTCGGTGTGTAACTACTCCAAAACCATGTCGGACTCCGTAGTTTTCTCTGGTCCCCTCCCCAATCTGACCGCTGATGATGTGTTTAGTCGCTGCTCGTCTCGGTGGCCTTTATTGACAATTGGAAGACGTTTTGGGGAAAGCCTGGTCTGCTTAGAAGAGACGGCATTCATCCCACCCGGGATGGTGCAGCTCTTATCTCTAGAAATCTGGCTGATATTATTAGATCCTCCCCCTGACAATCCAGGGTCCAGGCCGGGGTGCAGAGCTGCAGTCTTACACGCTTCTCTGCTGCTTCTCCAGGACTATCGCCTGCCAATAAAAAGGTAGAAGTAAATGATGTAATTGGAGATTCTAACGAGGTGCCAAGTAAAATAGATTTAGTATCGATTCCCCGTCCTCCAAATCTTCACCAAGCGCGACGTAATAGAGGCGTTAACCAAAATAACCTCGTAAAAATAAAAACAAATACGCATTTAGTGCGAACTAAAGACCAAACAATTAGATGCGGATTACTAAATATACGATCTTTAAGCTCCAAGTCTCTATTAGTAAACGATCTAATTACTGAGACCCGGAGTGACATTTTCTGCCTAACAGAAACGTGGCTCCAAGAGGAAGAGTTTGTTAGTTTAAATGAATCGACGCCGTCCAGTTACGTTAATTATCATATTCCTCGAATCACACGTCGAGGTGGAGGAGTAGCGGCGATCTACGACTCCAGTCTTACAATAAAATCCAAACCTAAATGTGATTATAATACGTTTGAAAGCCTCACGCTTAGTTTAAAACTGCCGAGCTGGTCACTGTCGATACTGTCAACCTTATTAATCATTTCTCTAAGATCTCTGACTACACTATTAACTGGTCTAAATCCACCATACTACCACTGAACTCTAACAGCTGGGATGTGGCAACTGTCACTGGACCATTTTCAATCACCACCAGAGAAGCCAGTTTTGTTGGTGGTAGTTTACCGGCCTCCTGCTGGAGCTGGTCTGGAGTTTCTTTCTGAGTTCTCAGATTTCTGATCTGGTTTATTGATCAGTACAGAAAAAGTCATCATAGTGGGCGACTTTAACATTCATATGGATGTTGACAACGACAGTCTTATGTTGGCTTTTGATTCTCTTCTAGAATCGATGGGGATTTTACAAAAAGTTAACGAACCGACGCATTGTCTTAATCATACTCTTGATCTGGTCCTCGTCTACGGTGTAGAACTTGATAATCTGTTAGTGTCACATGTAAACTCCCTCCTATCCGACCACTATTTAATAACGTTTGAATTCAACATTGTCAACGTTACGCATAATAGGAGGAATTACTTTAGCAGGTGTCTATCCGATAAAGCTATTACTAAATTTAGGGAGGCTGTTGCTCTTCATCTTCTTACAGAGGAACATAGTGAAGCAGTTGAGGGCTGTGACCTCGGTTCTACCTCTGCAGACGTTGATTTCCTTGTCGGTAGCACTGCAGATGTGTTGCACTCAGCTTTAGATGCAGTTGCTCCTTTGAGAAAGAGGGTCTCTAACCATAGGAGCTGAACTCCCTGGTTTAACTCACATATTCGTATGTTAAAACAGAAAGTGCGTAAAATGGAAAGAAAGTGGTACTCTAGTAGGTCTGTAGATGTTTATTATGCATGGAAAGAGTCTAATAGTGTATAAAAAAGCGCTTCGCAAAGCTAGAACAGCCTATTATTCAGTGTTAATAGAGGATAATAAAAATAACCCACGTTTTCTGTTCAGCACTGTAGCCAGGCTGACAAAGAGCCACAACTCTGTTGAGCCGTGCATCCCTGCAGCTCTCAGTAGTGAAGACTTTATGAGCTTCTTTAGCAATAAAATTGTCAGAATTAGAGAGGAAATCAGCCACGCCCACCCGCCAGTGGCTGTGGGAATTTCTTCAACCTCGGCGACTCCCTTATGCTCCGACCTGACCCTAGACTGTTTGGTTCTTGTAGACCTCCCTGACCTGACCTCAGTCTTCAATAGATCTAAATCATCCACGTGTCTGTTAGACCCAATCCCTACTCGACTACTCAAAAATGTTTTCTCTCTGATTGGACCGACAATACTGAAACAGATCAACTTGTCCCTAGTCTTAGGATATGTACCACAGGCTTTTAAAGTCGCAGTAATCAAACCATTACTTAAAAAACCCTCTCTTGACCCAGACATTTTAGCTAACTATAGACCAATTTCCAACCTTCCATTTATCTCTAAAATTCTGAAAAAGGTCGTTGCAGCAGCTGTGTGAACATTTGTATAGAAATGATCTATTTGAAATTTTTCAGTCAGGGTTCAGATGCATCATAGCACAGAAACAGCACTGGTTCGAGTCTCGAATGACCTTCTTATGGCCTCAGATAATGGGTTGGTCTCCATACTGGTTCTGCTGGACCTCAGATGATGGGTTAGTGTCCATACTGGTTCTGCTGGACCTCAGATGATGGGTTAGTGTCCATACTGGTTCTGCTGGACCTCAGATGATGGGTTAGTGTCCATACTGGTTCTGCTGGACCTCAGATGATGGATTAGTGTCCATACTGGTTCTGCTGGACCTCAGCGCTGCTTTTGATACTATAGATCACAGCATTTTACTGCAGAGACTAGAGTATGTTGTTGGGATTAAAGGGACAGCTCTAGGTTGGTTTAAATCATATCTGTCTGATAGATTCCAGTTTGTTCATATTCATGAGGTTTCTTCAGTACAGACGAGGGTCTGCTATGGTGTCCCGCAGGGTTCAGTGCTAGGGCCAATCTTGTTCCACCTCCGTAATATCACAAAGATCAGGAGCATCCTCTCGCAGAGTGATGCTGGAAAACTAATTCACGCGTTCATATCTTCTAGACTAGATTACTGTAACGTGTTGTTGGCTGGATGTCCAAGTAATTCTCTGAAGATCCTCCAGATGATCCAAAATGCAGCAGCGCGAGTGCTGACAGGAACCAACAAGAGAGACCACGTCTCTCCAGAGTTCACTTCCCTCCATTGGCTCCCAGAATCCAATTCAACATTTCATTACTTGTGTATAAAGTCCTAAATGTCCAAACTCCTGGTTTTCTCCAAGACCTGATGGTTCCTCATGTTCCTAATAGAGTTCTCCGTTCTCAGAGTGCAGGTTTACTTGTAGTTCCTAGAAGATCCAGATGTAGATCTGGAGGATGGGTCTTCTGCTACCAGGAATCATCACTTTGGAACAAACGTCCAGTTTGGGTGAAGGAGGCTGATACCACCTCCACCTTTAAAACCAAACTTCAAGAATGAGAGGAGCATGAGCATGTGATCGCAAGACTCAACACTGTTGAGCTGAACGAATACCTAAACAAAAAAAGTAGATTCCTCATCCAAAGACTTAGACATGACCATTCCGAATCCGAACAGAAGATCAGGCTGGAGAACTTGATGGACCTCTAACTCCAACAGAGATCCATAAAGCTCTCCAACTCATGCCTAATAACAAATCACCGGGTCCAGACGGCTTCCCGGCAGAATTTTGTAAACACTTTTGGAATATTCTAGCACCCATATTTACAAGATTAATAGCAGAAATTAAGGACAAATCTATAAGTTAATTGCAACAAACAACCCAACAATATCTATCCCATCAATTAAATGGGAACAAGATTTAGAGATTACCTCCAATGCTGACTTCTGGCCCCAAATTTGTAAAAACATATTTATGTCCACCACTAATGTAAGTCTACAACTTATACAAGTAATTCACAGAGCTCACTATACGGGGGAAAGAATGTTTAAAATGGGCTTTAAAGATACAAAAATTTGTACACAGTGTACACAAAATGTGACGGACACATACTTGCTGCAATCTGGGATTGAGACCCAGTCAAAATATTCTGGCACAGTATCACTGACACCCTCTCCCAACGTCTTGATTGCTGCATCCCGCTGTTACCCTCACTCTGTCTCCTGGGAGATTTTTCTACTCTATCACTGGATAATAGTTCCAACAGAATCCTTTCTGTTGCCCTAATCATCGCCAAGAAAACAATCCTCATGAACTGGAAAACCAAAAACTCCATCAATGTCATCCTCTGGGAAAACTTACTAACAGATTTTATTTCAATGGAACAACTATCAGCTTCAATCAAAAGACAAACTATAAAGTTTGACCAAGTATGGAAAAAATTTATTTTATCCTTGAATTCGAGACACACAAATCTTCCCTCAAATGATCCTCGATAATAAAATTGGATTTTGTCGTTTCTATTTAAAAAAAACAAACAATACATTAAAAAAAGGGAAAATAAAATATAAATAAATAAATTATTAATAATAATAAATAAATAAATAAATAACCTCCACAACTTCCAGCTTTACTCCTCATTATCCTTGACTACAATTAGCAGACTGATCATTAGCCTGAAAGTCTGTTGAACTACTTCCATAAGTCGGGGGGGGCGGAAACCTTTGTGGTTGTTGTCGTTATTGGCGCTGGGGCAGGGATTGGGTGTCCCCCGCCGTCTTGGCTCCTTGGTTGGTGCAGCCCCGTGCGGCCCTGTCAGAGGGCCCCGCTGGAGCCGGCCCTGGTTTCTGGCCTGCTGCTGGGGGCGTGTATCGGTACCTTAACTCCCAGTTGCTCCCCGGGGCGCTGGTTCTAGCAGCCCCACTGCTCACTAGTCAAACTAGTTGATAGGTTAAAAGCAGAGGTCCAACTTCGGTGTATCGTACATACAGCGTGTGCACGATGTCCACACTGACAAGAATGATCAGAAAAAAAAAAAAAATATATATATATATATATATATTTATGTGTGTGTGTACACATGTGTATATGTGTGTGTGCGTGTGTGTACACACGTGTATGTGTGTGTGTGTGTGTGTGTGGGTATGTGTTTATATACATGTGCGTATGTGTATATGTGGATGTATGTATGCATGTATATAGATATATATGTATGCAGTAGGTGTGTATATGTTAATGTGTGTATATGTAGATGTACTTGCATATGTCTATGTATCAATGTGTGTATGGGTATATATATGGACAGATACAGGATATATGTATATGCACATGTAACTAAAAAGCACAGGTGCACATGATTGTATCAGTGTATATTTGTATGTATGTATAACTACTTACTGATGCACATGTATCTTACATACATGCACAGCAAGATGCTTAGATGTTTACACACGATCTTTATGTGTGTGTGACTGCGTGTGTGTGTATGTGTGCATTGATGTACAAATTAATTATTGTGTTTCTCTGCTTACAATGTATATGAATATGTATTAGATAATTCAATTCAATTTTATTTATATAGCGTCTGTTACAAAACAAGGTGTCTCCAGGATCTTTCCAGAGACCAGAACATGACCCCCGATCAATTATTACATAAACAGCGGCAGGTAAAAACTCCCCTTTAAGAGGGAAGAAACCTGGATCAGGACCTGGATCATGAGGGGGGACCCTCCTGCCGAAGGCCAGCCGGGTAGAACAAGAAATAAGAAAGAATAGAGACATAGAGACACCGTCAAAGGTACAAGACAGGATACAATAGTAACTATCATCAGTAGTCCAATTAGACTTCTGTGTATATGGGTGATATATGGATAGACGGTGATACAAGGGGATGAGGACTGCAGGTCAGGATGTCAGCAAGTATCCAACAGATAACTGCATATATGTCTACTTATCCCTATATATATATATATATATATATATATATATATATATATATTTTGGGTCATACCAATTTGGTATAAACCATTAGTATATGTGCAAACAAGGGGAAAAAAACAAACAAACTTCAACCGTTTGTGTTCAGTAAAACATGTAGTTGGTGTAAACTTCAGTGTGTCAGGACCAGTAGTCACCAGACTGGAGCAATGCATCAAAATGTCATTCTTAAGCTGCACTTCTGATGTATGTATTGAATGACAATAAAAGAGGTATTCTGGCCGATTATTTTATTTTATTCTCTTCAGGTCTATTGTGAAAACACTGCAGAGGCATGTATGAAAGAGCTGCGGGCTCGCCCGCGTCCGTCCAGGTTGGTTTCTTTCATAGCGCTGTCGCAGTGATGAAGCAAGCTTGCATACTCGGACTCGGAATTTTACGAGTATCCATTTCATCCATAATGTTTACAAGTAGTTAAGTTGGCGCTGCACCCAGGTTACGGTGGAGGTTCGTTTGCCTCCAACTATGCCCCGCCCACTAAAGGTCTACAAACAAATAACTATAAATCAGTTTTTAGACTCACACATTAAACAGTAAATACTCCAAACAGAGGTTGTGGTGTGTAAAACTTTACTTCTATTTATGAAAGTGCATCAAATTTACAACCGGCTGGTTAGTTGGACAGCTGGAACTAGGAAATAGATGTTTTTGTTCAGAATTAAGCAAAACAGAGAAATCTGTCAGACCAAACATTTAGTCAGTTGAATGGACTCACAATTTATTGACACCTGCTACATTTCTGTTCATTTGATAAAATAGTTGCTATGACCACCACACCAGCCCTCCAACCCTGATCATCACCAGCAGCAGGTTTTGGTTACTGGTTCCACCTAAATCCTGGAGGCAGATTTATTAATTCAGACCAGAGGAAACTGGACCGCAGGACCACAAACTGGACTTTTTGGACAGAGCTTTTATTATGAAATAGCTGGACTCCCGGATACAGGTGTCCAGGTGAAGAATCATGGCCTCTGACACTCAAGTGTTTAGCTGCTCCTCAAACTTTAAGGCGTTTCACGTGGCTGGGATGTGGGTGGGCCAGAGGGAGGGGCTGGTGGCGGTCTGGGCCCGTTATCAGATCCCATACTTCTGCTTCAGCTCCTCCACTAAATGGATGTATTCGTTCATGGCGTCATCTTTGCTCTTCCCTGGTAGAAGAAGAACAAACAACTTTAATAAACAAATCCACTAAGAGCTGTCACCTGACAGAAGCGCCCTTTTCGTCACATTACCCCAGTGGAGAGAGACTACAACTGGACACGCCCCATGTGATGTCATCCACATGTTTCTGAAGAGTGCTTCTATTGGATCTTTTTACTGCATGATGCCATTTTGGGAGGTACTTGCTCCGCCCCCTGGTCAATCAGAAAATGGGTGGAACCAACTGGCCTGGAAGCAGAATTGGATTAGCAGCCTGGAGGTCGGTCCAGAACGGTCCAGGCCTCGCTGGGGGACCTCAGCAGGTGGTTGTCCAGCTGCTGCCAGGCAAGCCCCAACTATCTAACCTTTGGGTTGAGGTTCATGAAGAACTAATGTCGTAATGTCCAAAAATGTCCCCTGGACCTGCAGCGGTCCTGCACTTATACCCCGACATCTGTATTTAGTTCTGTGCATCACGCTGGACAAGCAAAATCTGTTTTACTGTAATTTACAGACATTGACCCTGGAAGTGACATGGAGGCTTCAATTTTATTAGCGATAAGAAATTACCTTTTATTTAACATTAGATTGGAATATTGAGTCACATCAAACACTCAAGAGTTAGATTTCAGTGACACAATCAGAAAATGGCATGTTGCCATGGTGACAGTGAACCTAACTCTGGGGGTTTTGTGCGGTCAGAGGCGCTGGCAGACTCCTGCGTGATGCAGCCACACGTGTCTTCATCTTGTCGTTCTGATCTGGACCTCGTTTCAGAAGTCTCCTGGGATGCACAGCTTCAAAAATATCAGATCATTACACTATGGACCGCAGTTGCCACAAGAACGCCGGCAAAGAGGTAGAAAAGGCAATGAGAGGAATATTTTTTCTTTTAAGATTCCAGTCTGGACATTATCAAACTACTGACATGTGCATTCGGAGGGAACATAAAAGGTTCTCGAGACCTCGCCGTTTGCTGAAATAGGAAGGGTAATTTGATGTGGAGTGTTTACTTTAGAAACCACAGAGCTGCGCAACAGCGTTGCCAGATCTCACAGGAGAAACAAGCAACCAGCGCTATGGAAACCCGGCAAACGGGGAAAACAAGCGAGCCGTCTGCTCATACAAATGTAAAGCAGCAGAAGACAGAAGCAGCTTCAGTACTAAGATGGTTCTTTGTTACAGCTCCACCCAAACTCAAACCCAAACCCAGAAAGGTGTGTTCAGGTTTAATCTCCTCTGGTAGACCACGGTGGACCATGAACTCCTCTGTAGACCCGAGTCTTCTCAAGACTAATGTGAAGACGTCTGCCTGACAGATGAAGATTGGCCGAAACTGGGTCATATGACAGGAAACACAGCACCATTGCACACATTACAAACACAGCAGTAAATCTACATCAGAATGCTGAAAGAATCACCGTTCTGGAAAGACCTGCTCAAATTCCAGACCTGAACCTGGTTGAGATGCTGCCCTGAGTTTCTGGAGGCTCCTGGTCTGCTGCTCTAAAAACCGTTTTAATTGATCAATCATTCATCTTGACTGGATATGAGATTGTTTAATAGGATTTGAAAGTCAGAAAAAATAAGCCAACTACTAAAAATACTGAAAAAAAAAACAGGTACAACAGGTCATGTGATAAAGCCACAGGTGTTCCAGCTGTGGAAAACACGTTACACACCTTTCTGCATCTCCCAGGCGTCCCATTTGGCCTTCCCAGTGAAGTCCATCATCCCTGGACGAGCTGCGGAGACAGACGGGCAGACCATCAGGACGGCGTGGCAGCTGCACGACTACAACCACAGCTCCGCTTTAAAACAACCTTAATCTTTTTAAGCACCACAGAACAACCCAGATCATTACACAAGTCACATGACATCATTGTCTGCTGTCCAGCTGGTCAGGACTGAGCATCAGTGATGGCGATGTCCAACAGCGTTGTCACGTTGGCGGCAGCAGCGAAAGGCAGGCTCATGATGCATCAATCATGGCAGGAGGCGGGCTCACCTGTATTGACGTCGCCCACAGTGGCTTGTTTGAACAGCGAGTACACCTTCAGCCTCTCTTCATCTGTTGGCTTCGCCTTCAGCTGCTTCACCTCCTCAGCCGCGGCGTCAAACTTCACCTGCAAAAACAGGGTCATAGGTTAAACTGATGTGACGTGGGCGTGTTCCAGCAATGCCCAGGGCTGTTTGTTCTGCCCATTTACAACATCAGCAGACGAATGAGAGGGTGAATCCAGACCCGTGTGCTCAGTAGAGGAACCGCAGGTCCAGACCCTGGTGGCCAAAAGAGACACAGACACACCGTCAAAGGTACCAAAGACCAGATCCATCAGTATAATTATCTGTTACCTGGAAAACTGAGTTTTCTGGCCATCAGAAAATAACACGCCTTGCGTTTATATTAACATGTGTAAAAGACGTGTTCATCATCCAACGACATTAGCGATATCTAATCTAAAAACGCCTTTAGACTCTAGGAGGAACCAATCCCTTCCAGTCTTGAACTCTGCAAGTGTTGTACCAGCCAGGTGTTTAGGAGGTCTCTGTAACTGCAGAAGAACTGGCTTGACCCTGATTACTCTTAGACCCTGATGGAACACTGCCGTGAAGGATCTTAGATCCTGACGGGTCCTTGACCCCAATTGATCTTAGACCCTGACAGATCCTCGGCCCTGATGGAACCTAGAGCCTTATGCAACCTCGGCCTTGATGGAAGCTAGACCGTGATGGATCTTAGACCCTGATGAAACATAGACCCTAATGGGTCCTCAAACCTAATTGATCTTAGACCTTGACTGAACATTGCCCCTGATACACCCCTGACAGAACCTAGAGCCTGATGGATCCTAACCCCTGACAGAACCTAGAGCCCGATGGATCCTAATCCCTGACAGAACCTAGAGCCCGATGGATCCTAACCCCTGACAGAACCTAGAACCTGATGGATCCTAATCCCTGATAGAACCTAGACCCTGATGGATCCTAACCCCTGACAGAACCTAGAGCCTGATGGATCCTAACCCCTGATAGAACCTAGAGCCCGATGGATCCTAACCCCTGACAGAACCTAGACCCTGATGGATCCTTACCCCTGATAGAACCTAGATCCTGATGGATCCTAACCCCTGACAGAACCTAGAGCCTGATGGATCCTAACCCCTGACAGAACCTAGAGCCTGATGGATCCTTACCCCTGACAGAACCTAGAGCCTGATGGATCCTAATCCCTAATAGAACCTAGACCCTGATGGATCCTAATCCCTAATAGAACCTAGACCCTGATGGATCCTAATCCCTAATAGAACCTAGACCCTGATGGATCCTAACCCCTGACAGAACCTAGACCCTGATGGATCCTAACCCCTGACAGAACCAAGACCCTGATGGATCCTAACCCCTGACAGAACCTAGACCCTGCTGGATCCTTACCCCTGACAGAACCTAGACCCTGATGGATCCTAACCCCTGACAGAACCTAGACCCTGATGGATCCTTGCCCCTGACAGAACCTAGACCCTGATGGATCCTAACCCCTGACAGAACCTAGAGCCTGATGGATCCTAACCCCTGACAGAACCTAGAGCCTGATGGATCCTAATCCCTGATAGAACCTAGATCCTGATGGATCCTAACCCCTGACAGAACCTAGATCCTGATGTATCCTAACCCCTGACAGAACCTAGACCCTGATGGATCCTAACCCCTGACAGAACCTAGAGCCTGATGGATCCTAATCCCTGATAGAACCTAGACCCTGATGGATCCTAACCCCTGACAGAACCTAGACCCTGATGGATCCTAACCCCTGACAGAACCTAGACCCTGATGGATCCTAACCCCTGACAGAACCTAGACCCTGATGGATCCTAATCCCTGATAGAACCTAGACCCTGATGGATCCTAACCCCTGACAGAACCTAGACCCTGATGGATCCTAACCCCTGACAGAACCTAGAGCCTGATGGATCCTAGCCCCTGACAGAACCTAGACCCTGATGGATCCTAATCCCTGACAGAACCTAGAGCCTGATGGATCCTAACCCCTGACAGAACCTAGAACCTGATGGATCCTAATCCCTGATAGAACCTAGAGCCTGATGGATCCTAACCCCTGACAGAACCTAGAGCCTGATGGATCCTAATCCCTGATAGAACCTAGACCCTGATGGATCCTAACCCCTGACAGAACCTAGACCCTGATGGATCCTAACCCCTGACAGAACCTAGACCCTGATGGATCCTAACCCCTGATAGAACCTAGAGCCTGATGGATCCTAACCCCTGACAGAACCTAGACCCTGATGGATCCTAACCCCTGACAGAACCTAGAGCCTGATGGATCCTAACCCCTGACAGAACCTAGACCCTGATGGATCCTTGCCCCTGACAGAACCTAGACCCTGATGGATCCTTGCCCCTGATAGAACCTAGACCCTGATGGATCCTAACCCCTGACAGAACCTAGACCCTGATGGATCCTAACCCCTGACAGAACCTAGACCCTGATGGATCCTAACCCCTGATAGAACCTAGAGCCTGATGGATCCTAACCCCTGACAGAACCTAGACCCTGATGGATCCTAACCCCTGACAGAACCTAGACCCTGATGGATCCTAACCCCTGACAGAACCTAGACCCTGATGGATCCTTGCCCCTGACAGAACCTAGACCCTGATGGATCCTAACCCCTGATAGAACCTAGACCCTGATGGATCCTAACCCCTGACAGAACCTAGACCCTGATGGATCCTAACCCCTGACAGAACCTAGACCCTGATGGATCCTTACCCCTGACAGAACCTAGACCCTGATGGATCCTAATCCCTGACAGAACCTAGACCCTGATGGCTCCTAACCCCTGACAGAACCTAGACCCTGATGGATCCTAACCCCTGACAGAACCTAGACCCTGATGGATCCTAATCCCTGACAGAAGCTAGACCCTGATGGATCCTAACCCCTGACAGAACCTAGACCCTGATGGATCCTAACCCCTGACAGAACCTAGACCCTGATGGATCCTAATCCCTGATAGAACCTAGACCCTGATGGATCCTAACCCCTGACAGAACCTAGACCCTGATGGATCCTAACCCCTGACAGAACCTAGACCCTGATGGATCCTAACCCCTGACAGAACCTAGATCCTGATGGATCCTTGCCCCTGACAGAACCTAGACCCTGATAGAACCTGACCATTTCTTTCAAAAAAAGTTTGGCGTTGCTGTAACAACTGCCTGGCACATGATCCAGAACAACCACACTTGCCACCATGCAGATTCGCGTGCACGGCTTGTCCACGGCGAACAAACGTGATCACGTGACGTCATCCGCTGTTTCAAAGTTCACTTTTCTGGTGATTCTCATGTGCTCCAGTCTCCCGTCCGCGTGTCCTGTCATGGCCGCGGAGTCTCACGTTACGACCAGAGGTCGTGCATGAACACATCTACGTCTACGCACGCGTAACTAAACCAGAGAAACTTCGATTAAAAACACTCATCTCAGGTGTTACACTGCGAGCATGAAAGGGGCGCTTCCTGCGCGCCCCCGACGTCCTTGACTCTGTCACCTGCAGACGTTCGGGGTCACCTGAGGCGGTGAGACTTACCTGGTGCTCGGACATTTTCAGGTCGGTCTGGTCCAGGGAGAAGAACGGAACAATGGAGCCTTCCGCGTATACTACGTGATCTCTCCACGGCCGCGCCCTCCACGACACCATTGGCTGAGAGACGGCTGGTGGTCCGCGCTGCCACTGATTGGGTGGCGTGAGGGTTTCAGCCAATCACAGGCAGCGATTCAGCAGCCGATGGATACATTAAAGAACCTTTGGTCCAGATTTTATGTACAGATGAAGAATACATCTACTGACAAGAGGATAAGACATCATCCACGAACAAAGGCAAAGACTCCAGACTGAAACAACAAACGAGAATCCTTTAAAAACAAAAATGAAGAAGCAAAATAATTAGTACAAATCGCTACAGTTTAAGGCCCAGAGATGATTCATGGGAAGTTTTCTTTCAGAGTCAGAGTCAAGTTTATTGTCAATTCTACTATATGTGAGACACATACAGAGAATCGAAATTACGTTACTCTCAAACCCTCGGTGCTGCACAATAAATACATTTTAAACACAATGTGCAAGTTAAAAGGAGACAAGAAACAAGTTATGTCATGACATTTGTACAACAGTTTTTCGGTTTGATTAAAGTGACCTGGTGCAAAGCAGGCGGTCCAGTTCTGCCAAAAGTGCCTGATGCAGATACAGAGGTCAGAGTGAGTGAGGGGGGGGCAAGGTGGGAAACGGTGGAAGAGAAGGGAGAGTGTTCAGCTTCCTGACGGCCTGGTGGATGAAGTTGTCCTTCAGTCGGCTGGTTCTGGTTCTGGCCCGGAGGGTCCGCAACCTCCTCCCTGATGGCAGCAGACTGAAGAGGCTGTGTGACGGGTGGGTGGGGTCTCTCCCGATGCTGAGGGCTTTGGAGTCAGACGGGTCTGTAGATGTCCTGAAGTGAGGAGAGAGAGACACCAACGATCTTCTCAGCTGCTCTCACGACGCGCTGGAGAGATTTGCGGCAGGTTGCGGTGCAGGATCCGTACCACACGGTGATGCAGCTGGTCAGGATGCTCTCGATGGTGCCTCTGTAGAAGGTGTACCTGATGGGGGCAGGGCTCTGGCTCTTCGCAGTTTGCGGAGGAAGTAGAGGCGCTGCTGTGCCTTCTTGGTGCCTGCTTCTTCTTTCTTCAGGTCTTTTCAATAATTTAGCCTCTGTGGCTTCCAGCTAACAGTCTCCTCTGGCAGTTCCTGTCTCTGAGGGACCTCTATCCCAACCCTGACTTTATTATAAACCTTCAAGAGGTTCTATTGAATTACTTATCAGACACTTGATCCAAATGCGACTTACAACAGGGGAATACAACAAGCCTCACTGACATCGTAGATCACAAAGTAGGCGAAGATACGCTGGTATTTAAATAAGTGCAGCTGAGGAAGTTAAAGAGAGCGCAGTTCACAACATGCAGTATTCTTGGAACAGTTTTCAGCACCTTCATGAATGTAGAGAGGGACAACTCTTGTTGCACCACTGAGGAACCACGTTGGGGTACAATCTCAACTGAGACTGCCTTGTACAAGGAAAGGTTCATAAGGAACAAGGTTCCACGTAGGCGCGTAATCATTCCTCTCCCTCAAGAAGCTCAGAACCAGTCAGGAAAAAAAGAAACCTGAAGTTCCTCTACTGACTAGGGTCTGGGTACTGCTCAGTAGAGGAACAGCAGATTTGTTCATCTTCTGGTTCATGTCAGCCTATCTAGCTGGTTGTAGCTCCTTGGTTCCAACCGACTGCTAGACTTTTTTGCTCCACCCATTTCTGAATTGATTGGGCAGCTGGGCGGAGTCAGCTCCTCCAAGAATGCCTTGACTAGAATTCCACTGTTGGTTATTGGTTGATTGCAGAAGTCGAGTCAAGGTGTGATAACGTCCTTACCTGTCAGTTTCACTCCACACTTCTCTGACTGGATTAAAGAGCACATTTGCACCAGTTGGAGAAACCGCGGCTGACAAAACTTTATTTTACATTATTTAAAACATTGTACATCCAACAAATGTGCAGAAGCCAACTGAATAAAAACAGAAATAAAAGGCATACAACCACATCACCGTTTCCCTTTAAAAATAAATTAAAAAAACAAATACAAACTCCAGAACGTTGTTACAAAGTCCGTCTGAATAGTCGACCTGGTCTCTGTGGTCACCAGGAAGTTCTGGGGTTGGCCTTGTACAGACTGTAGTCTTCTCTCCTGAAGAAGGCCACTTCCGTTTCATTAACTCAAAGAGAAAAAAAACAGGAAACATTTGTGAAATGAATGTGATGAACAAGGTGGTAGGTTTGGTTTGACATCTGTACAAACGGTGTAAGTGTGTGTTCCACATTGTCAGTAGTTAGGAGGATTCGTTCCAGGTGGGAGCTAGACTCCATCAGAGCTGAACTCACCGTTTCTGTTCAGAACTTTTATGGACACAATGTTGAGACCCCTTGTCTGATTTGGTGATCTCAGGATTTCATCTCTGCTTTGAGTGGATGATGTCATCCTGCTGGTATCTTGGTTCTGCTGGTGCTCCCATTCACGGCAGAGCGTAGAGACGGACGATGAACGGTGGGCTCGTGTCCGTGTTCGTCCTGCGACGGTGGGCTCGTGTCCGTGTTCGTCCTGGGACGGTAGGCTCGTGTCCGTGTTCGTCCTGGGACGGTAGGCTCGTGTCCGTGTTCGTCCTGCGACGGTGGGCTCGTATCTGGGTTGCCAAACAGCTCAGAGTGGAGCAACTGCCCCTTTCACAAAGGCTGCTGTCTTTCTAGAGTCTCTATGCAGCAGCAGGTTCGATTCCTGCTGTGCAAAGCAGTTTCCCGAAAGCATAAATATTTGTAGTTGTTGTTATGAACCCGTGTTCCTTCTTCCCAGCAGGTGTTCCTGATCTGTTGTTCTTGTTCTCTCCTCTTTCCTGCACGTTCTCATGAGGCTGTCAAAACTCCGCCCTCCCCCGGATATTGTCCCAAAAATGAATGAGCTGAGCCTACTACGGAACAAGAGGACCCGGAGATGTGCAGCAGGGACTCAACCTCCTGGACACAAACTTTTTCAGCACCTCCCCTCTGGCAAGAAGACCAGGACCTCCCACAACAAGAACAGATTCATCCCGGCTGCAGTCATCCCGCTGAACACTCCCCCAACTCCCCCAGTTGACCCCGCCCCCCATTTGCACTGCCTGTCACCCCTCACCCAGCATTCTTTATATAACATTTTATTGACCTTTTATTCTTATATAAGATTTTACTCTGGTGCCTCCTGTCGCTCTTTGTCACTGCTGGAGTGTCTCCACTGCCTAGCGGCAGTCTGCCTGTGCTAGGAAGGGCCACAAAACCTGCCTCAGCAGGGGTGCTTCTGTTAAGTGTTGCTGGTAGGGATCTGGGTGGTGTCTCTATATATATATATATATATATATATATATATATATATATATATATATATATATATATATATATATATGTATATATATATATATGTATGTTCATGTTCATGAGGTTTCTTCCGTACAGACGAGGGTCTGCTATGGTGTCCCGCAGGGTTCAATTCTAGGGCCAATCCTGTTCAGTTTATACATGCAGCCCTTGGGAAGTTTTATCCGGAACCACGGCATTAATTTTCATTGTTATGCTGATGATACGCAGCTGTATTTGTTTATGAAGCCAGATGAAACAGAACCGTTAGACAAACTTCAGATGTGTCTTAAGGACATCAAGGACTGGATGTCCAGAAATTTTTTGCTCCTAAATTCTGATAAAACAGAGGTTGTTGTTTGTGGTCCAAACACCTCAGGAAGGGATTAGATGGTGTTGCGATGGCCTCCAGTAAAACTGTGAGAAACCTTGGCGTTATATTCGATCAGGATTTGTCATTTAAACAGCATATTAATCAGGTTTGTAAAACTGCGTTTTTCCACCTCCGTAATATCACAACGATCAGGAGCATCCTCTCCTAGAGTGATGCTGGAAAACTAATTCATGCGTTCGTATCTTCTAGACTAGATTACTGTAACGTGTTGTTGGCTGGATGTCCAAGTAATTCTCTGAAGATCCTCCAGATGATCCAAAATGCAGCAGCGCGAGTGCTGACAGGAACCAACAAGAGAGACCACGTCTCTCCAGTTTTAGCTTCCCTCCATTGGCTCCCTGTAAAATTTAGAATCCAATTCAAAATTTTATTACTGGCATATAAAGTCCAAAATGGCCTAGCGCCGCGATATTTGCAAGACCTGATAGAACCGTACGTTCCTAATAGAGTTCTCCGTTCTCAGGGTGCAGGTTTACTCGTAGTTCCTAGAAGATCCAGATGTAGATCTGGAGGACGGGTCTTCTGCTATCAGGAACCATCACTCTGGAACCAACTTCCAGTTTGGGTGAAGGAGGCTTATACCACCTCCACCTTTAAAACTAAACTTAAAACATTTCTGTTTAATAAAGCATATAGTTAGTGTACATTTAGTACCTTAATGTGTCAGGACCAGTGGTCAAAGCTGCAGCTGCAGGACCAGATTAGAGCAGCTCATCTTAAACAGCTTCGGTGTAGATATGCTGTTATAGGCCTGCTGCAGGGGGGCACCAACATGATCCACTGAGTGGTGCCTTTCACCTTCTCTGTTTCTCTTTGCCTTCTCTGTCTCTTCTTCACCTCAACCCTCATTTATTAACAATATCCCATAAACATAATTGTGGTCCATTGTTCTGGTAGTTTTTTGTGCTTGTCTGGTCCTTCTTTTCCTCTTCTTTGCATGTCCTGCGGACCAGAACCTCAGGAGCTGCTTGCTGACCTGCAGTTCCACCTCTGACCATCCCAGTGTCTGTCTTCACCTGTCTGTGTGGATGTCTGTTGGATGCTTGCTGACACCCCGACCTGCAGTCCTCATCCCCTTGGATCACCGTCTATCCATATATCACCCATATACACAGAAGTCTAATTGGACTACTGATGATAGTTACTATTGTATCCTGTCTTGTACCTTTGACGGTGTCTCTATGTCTCTATTCTTTCTTATTTCTTGCTCTACCCGGCTGGTCTTCAGCAGGAGGGTCCCCCCTCATGAGCCAGGTCCTGGTCCAGGTTTCTTCCCCCTCATGATCCAGGTCCTGGTCCAGGTTTCTTCCCCCTCATGATCCAGGTCCTGATCCAGGTTTCTTCCCTCTTAAAGGGGAATTTTTCCTGCCACTGTTTGGCTTAAGGTTTTTCTTCCACTAGGGGAGTTTTTACCTGCCGTTGTTTATGTAATAATTGCTCGGGGGTCATGTTCTGGGTCTCTGGAAAGATACAGACAACTTGTGTTGTAATAGACGCTATATAAATAAAATTG
>CM026200.1:33595954-33735954 GCA_014839995.1 Xenentodon cancila
CCTGCAGTGTTGCTGACCAGAAGAATCGCCCTCCAGCTGTGGTGACATCGCTCCAGCAGTGACAGGAAGCTGAGGACAGCCCAGCTGTGCGTTCACATCAACGGCCTGATGTTTGTTTTAGCATCAACTGAATCAATCAGACATCAGCAAATTGTTGCATCAGAAAAGACAGGGTCTCCATTTCTTGGAATGCTGGAGAGAATATCACTGCTTCCTGAGATCACCGTGGATGCATGACTGGAAAGTGGAGGCGGAATGAGAGGAGATCTCCAGAACATCTTTACAGTGCCAGCCCTGCATGAACATAGCTGCTCCTTCACACAGACGTCTGAATGTTTTCAGTCAAAAACAAACTGAAGTTTTGTTTTTGATGGATAAAACAGAAGAAAGTTACTAGCAGGCTTTGGAAGTTCTTACCGACACCAGCAGCTCTGAGGGTCTGCTCGTCCTGCAGGATGAGCTTCTCATCGTCCTCTAAAGTCATCACCAAGTCGTTAGTCTGGAAGAAACAAAGTCAAAAACAGAACGTGGCAGGTTTATGAGTCCAACTGTCCTTCACATCTGGGCTGCAGGTGCGCGGTTCCACCTGACTTCCGGCAGACAGATACCTTCGCTCCGTGAGGCTGGTGGATGATCTTCATCGTGTCTGAAAACACAAAAGCACAGACATTCACAGTTTTACGAACGATGTCCTGCAGAGCCAGAGAGGCAGACATTTTGGCTGGTTTTCCGGTGGTTGACGCTACATAGCTGTGCATGTGTGCACGTGTGTGCGCATGTGTCCACGTGACGGCCAAAGACAGAAACAAGGCGCTTACGTCCTTGCATTTCTTTGCGGAACCTTTCGCCGGTCTTGGTGCCTGTATGTAAAAGCCGCTTTCCAGAAAGGGGTCAAATCTGATCACCTCTTTTTTCCACCTCCGAGGGAGACCAAAAGGCGTGAAAAAGGCGTGAAAAAGGACAGACTGCTCACATATGACTGGTGTCGTCCACAGTCCTAACAGAGGAGCTGCACTTCGCTGCAGGGACGAGCAGCGCTCGTAGTCACAAATGAAACATCCACTGGCACGTAAACACGGACACTTCCGGGCGTGAGGAAGACACGGACCACAGGCGTTGGGAGGTGTTATTCGTGTCACCTAATGTAAGATGTGTGGGCGTGTAAAATGAAGAATTCTCCCTACTTCAGCAAGATTTATACGCTGTCAGACCGGTGTCATTTTCAGAACATCGGGATGAGCGTTTCTCTGCTGGGTTTTGCTTCTGCTAAGCCCCGGTTTGTCATTTTTGTGGCCAGTTGTTCAAACATTGGACCTTCCTTTGTGGTTCCAGTTTATGGGGTCCAAGGCTCAGTAGCTCACGGATCTCCTCGTCTCTCCAGTTCCTCATCTTATAAATATCTGTGACGACCTGCTGTTGTTACTGTCATCAGCTGTTTCCTTATGCTCAGTAATATAAATACAACCTTCCCTGGTGGGTTGTACTCAGGTTACATAATCAACTAATCTCTCCTACAACCCGCCACCCCACGTTAGTTGTGTATACAGTCGACCCAACCTCCAGTAAAGTGAACCATCGGAGGCGAGTTGTTCACGGGGTCAGCTCCACGTCCATCCCGCGTCTAACACGCTGGGGTTTCAGCCAATGGAAAAGGGGTTACAGAGATTCAGAAAGTTCTTCCTGAACAAATAATTAAATTTGGAAAAACATTCTTGACCTGGGAGTACCAGACATCCTTCCTGAACACACTGATGAAGTTTTTACGATAGTACTGTGTACTACTCGGAATTTGAGATTTAACACAGAAATGCTTAGGTTATTTCACAGGTTCAACATCTGTGTGGACTTCAGGGAGAACATTTAAAAACTTTTTCACATTTACAAGATAAAAGTCTCTCCATACCGTAGGCATGTTTCTTGAACGGAGGAGGAAGTCCATCTCTTGTGGTGATATCTGCAACAAACAGGTGTTTTCAGCACAGCAAAGCCCATCATCTGTTTGGAAACACTGCTGTTTCTCAACTGCTCCAAGTCTGGACCGGAACCTGCTGTTTCATACTTGTACGACTCTGGAGATCGTACCTCCGGGAACCGGAAGAAGTAGTTCTGTTTCTGGTTGGCAAACGCCACGGTCCTCCAGCTAGCCGTCTTAACGCCACGGTCCTCCAGCTAGCCGTCTTAACGCCACGGTCCTCCAGCTAGCCGTCTTAACGCCACGGTCCTCCAGCTAGCTGTCTTAACGCCACGGTGCTCCAGCTAGCGGTCTTAATGCCACGGTCCTCCAGCTAGCGGTCTTAACGCCACGGTCCTCCAGCTAGCGGTCTTAACGCCACGGTCCTCCAGCTAGCGGTCTTAACGCCACGGTCCTCCAGATAGCCGTGTTAACGTCACGGTCCTCCAGCTAGCCGTGTTAACGTCACGGTCCTCCAGCTAGCCGTGTTAACGTCACGGTCCTCCAGCTAGCCGTGTTAACGTCACGGTCCTCCAGATAGCCGTCTTAACGTCACGGTTTTCTAGCTAGCCGTGTTAACGTCACGGTCCTCCAGCTAGCGGTCTTAACGCCACGGTCCTCCAGCTAGCCGTGTTAACGTCACGGTCCTCCAGCTAGCGGTCTTAACGCCACGGTCCTCCAGCTAGCCGTGTTAACGTCACGGTCCTCCAGCTAGCCGTGTTAACGTCACGGTCCTCCAGCTAGCCGTGTTAACGCCACGGTCCTCCAGCTAGCCGTGTTAACGCCACGGTCCTCCAGCTAGCCGTGTTAACGTCACGGTCCTCCAGCTAGCCGTGTTAACGTCACGGTCCTCCAGCTAGCGGTCTTAACGCCACGGTCCTCCAGCTAGCCGTGTTAACGTCATGGTCCTCCAGCTAGCGGTCTTAACGCCACGGTCCTCCAGCTAGCGGTCTTAACGCCACGGTCCTCCAGCTAGCGGTCTTAACGCCACGGTCCTCCAGCTAGCGGTCTTAACGCCACGGTCCTCCAGCTAGCCGTCTTAACGTCACGGTCCTCCAGCTAGCCGTGTTAACGTCACGGTCCTCCAGCTAGCCGTGTTAACGTCACGGTCCTCCAGCTAGCGGTCTTAACGCCACGGTCCTCCAGCTAGCGGTCTTAACCCGACGGTCCTCAAGCTAGCGGTCTTAACGCCACGGTCCTCCAGCTAGCGGTCTTAACGCCACGGTCCTCCAGCTAGCCGTCTTAACGTCACGGTCCTCCAGCTAGCTGTGTTAACGTCACGGTCCTCCAGCTAGCCGTGTTAACGTCACGGTCCTCCAGCTAGCGGTCTTAACGCCACGGTCCTCCAGCTAGCGGTCTTAACGCCACGGTCCTCCAGCTAGCCGTCTTAACGTCACGGTCCTCCAGCTAGCTGTGTTAACGTCACGGTCCTCCAGCTAGCTGTGTTAACGCCACGGTCCTCCAGCTAGCGGTCTTAACCCGACGGTCCTCAAGCTAGCGGTCTTAACGCCACGGTCCTCCAGCTAGCTGTGTTAGTGCACTAAGCCGTGACTATTTCATTTAGCGGCGGTATCCTCACATGTGCCGTTGTCTGTTGTCGGTGTGCATTGACATGTTCTGATTTTAAGAAGTTGTAACAAACGAAAGAAAAACAGGACGCTCCCTCGACTTAGCGGAATGCCAAGTGCTTCTGGTCATTAGTTAAATGTATTTGCAAGGACACGACATCACTGACGTCCCGATCCGTTTACTGTTCAATCTTTATCTTAATCATATGTACTCCGTTTAACAGAACACATCAAAGATCAATTATGAAACAAAAAAGTATTATAGAAACATTGATTTGGTGTAACAAAACACAGATGTGGAGGAAAAAGATACTGAGGAGAGGTCGACAGAAAGATTTGTTTTAAAGAAGAAAAACTAGCGCCAAAAAAAAAAGATGTTGATAAACTTGTTAATGGTTCGGGCCTGGACAGCACACTAAGTGCACCTTTTAATCTGTTTGCATATTGTGGTGAAATAAAGGCCCCTTTGGTTTTCCAGAGAGAGTAAAGTTTTATGCGCAGTTGTGAAACAGGAGATCCGGTATTGTTAAAGCTCATTAGGAGGTTTGAGTCTAATTAAGAGAATGAATTATCTTTGGTCTAGCGCCCCCGCTGGCCGCTTTCTTCAGCGCAGCGGCTGCTTTTCCTGGCTCCTGGCTTAACGGAACTACGAGGTTTCAACGTGCTTCTGTGGGGACGGACGATGCTCCTGCAGGTACTGACCGTCTCTCACCAGCTGCATGAAGTTGCGAACGCGCTGGTCCAGCTGGACTCCTCGGAACACCACCGGCCGGAAGTTCCTCTGCTCGAAAGATCGGACCAGCCGAACCGTGACCACGGCCTCGGTGGACATGTCGCTACGAAAAGCCGCCACCCGGACTCACCACACTGAGCGACCCAAGAATCTGCAAACTGCAGCTCGGTCCGACAGGACAGAACCATCGAACTCGTTCAGCTCAGTTAGACCCGATGTATCGATCCCAGAGAGGAAGATCGGCGATCAGCAGAAGGAATCTCGCCATCTGCCGGTCGGCGGAGGGATATACCCCAGAAGCGTCTGCGTGAGTCCCTGAAGAGTGTAGGGCGTCTAAAAACCTCCCATAAAACCAATCCGTTACATTCTTTTAATCTGAAAACATGTCGTTCTGCGAGTTCCATTTAGGGTTGCAGCAACAGGTGATGCTACTTACTCACATCACAGTTCAATAATATTTTATTAATCCTGAAGATAAATTCTCTGTGCAGCAACTGTCATTATTTAAGTTTCCTTAGAGTCATTCTAGATGGTTCGAGCTGTGGTCAGGCAGGATCTCCTGGAGCAGTTTGAAGGATCTTATGCTTGCAGCTGCAAACGCTGAAGGACCTCAGCTCCCTCAAGAAGCTCTGTGGTTTGTTCTAAACAGCATCAGTGTTGTATCTCCAGTCCAGTCTGTTGTCCAGGTGAACACTAAGGTATTTATACTCCACCACCCCCACTTTGTCTCCCATGATGGAAAAACTGACTTAATCCTGGATCCACCATCATCTTTGTCTTGTTCACATTCAAGATGAGATGATTGTTCCCACACCATGCCACAAAATGGTCCACCAGTTCTCTGTCCTCAGTCTCTTGTCCATCACTGATTCTCCCAACAGCTGCAGACTAATCTGAGTATTTCTGCAGATGACAGGACTCTGACTTGTCCTGGAAGTCTGAGGTGGACAGCATGAGGAGGAGTGGTGAGAGTACAGGTGGTGCTCCTGTGCTGCTGACCACCTGCTCAGGCTCTCAACCATCCAGTCTATCAAACTGTGGTCTGTTTGTCAGGTGGTCACTAATCCAGGTGATTGCGGAGGTGTCCACTCGTGTGTTCTGGAGGTTCTTACATAGTCATGCAGGCTGGATGGTGTTATAGTCACTGGAGAAATCAAAGAAAACGATCCTCCAGTGCTGCTGCTTTGTCCAGATGATTGTGGGTTTGTTGAAGCTGGTGTATGATGGCATCTTCAACTCCAACACCATGATGATAAGTGAAC
Organism: Xenentodon cancila; assembly: GCA_014839995.1. NCBI lineage: Eukaryota > Metazoa > Chordata > Actinopteri > Beloniformes > Belonidae > Xenentodon > Xenentodon cancila. The sequence goes on from CM026200.1 coordinate 33,601,469, forward strand.
TGCAGTGGGTCCTGGAAATGTAGTGTTTGTTTATTCAGGTGGGTCAATACAAGTCTCTCCAGGACTTTCATGATGTGAGATGTTAGGTCTACAGGTCTATAGTCAGGGATGATGGATGATATCCTTTTAGTACTGGAACAAGACAGAATGTCTTCTTACAGCACTAGAACCTTCTCCTGGCTCAGGCTAAGGTTGAAGAGGTTCTGCAGAATCCCACATAGCTGGTCTGAACAGGCTTTCAGGACTCTGGGACTGACGTCATCTGACCTGCAGCCTTGGTTCTGGTTTAGTCTCTCCAATTGTCCCTTCATCTGACTGCTAGAGACAGATAGGTGGGACGGGCAGGGGCCCCAACATCTCCTGATGTGGTAGGAGACAAAAATGGACCAGCAGTAAGATCCATGACTGAGGATGAACTGCAGGTTTGGATCCAGACTCTAGTGGTCAGTACAAGAGCTGCAGTTTTTCTTACTTTCTTGTTCAGTTGAACCCATAAAACCAGATGTTTCTGTTTGTCTGCAACTTGGTTTTTGAATCAGGAATTTACTACGTGCACAGACATGAGACATGAGTCCATCAACATTGCCACCATATTGTGTGGGGCAACTGACTGGTTGATGGTCAGACTTCTCCAGGAAAGGATGCTGTCTGAATATTTGAAAATGCCTCATTCACATGCTGCTTGGTGTTGTCCAACAGACACAACGTGACCCTCCAACGTGTTCTGCTCATGCACGTTTCTACGTCACAATGCAGGCTAACGTTGTAGAGTCCTATCAGTCTTCTGCGTTGGAGAGCAGGACCCGGCCTCTGAGAGATACAAGAAATCTGACATTTTTAAATAGTAGCATGGCTTTAGTCTGTTGTTAGTGTTGATGCTTTCTTGCACTAATGGTTTTCTAAAGATAATTAAAGGTTCATGCAGTAGAAGGTGGGAGGCAGTGTTCCTTCTGTGTTTAGGTTCGTCCTACCTTGAACTGAGGACCTGAGCGTCCGCAGGCGTATGCAGCCTCCCGTGTCCCGACTCCGGGGCAGCACTGTGGGGGGGGTTAACCAGGGTTAAAGGCTATTAAATGGTTTTCAGTCTTCTAGAGGGTTGGTCTGACGCACTTACAAACAAAAAAGCACCACATAAACTAATCTAATCTGACCTTTGGGACTGTAACCGGACGCTGACTCGGACCCAACCCTAGAGCTGTTTTCAAAACCAAATCCAACCCAAAGAATACTGCTAAAATACCCCCCGTCTCTAACCTTAACCTGCCCCCTCCTCAATCTCTAATCTTCACCTGCCCCCTCCCCATCTCTAATCTTAACCTGTCTTCTCCCCATCTCTAACCTTAACCTGGCTCCTCCCCATCTCTAATCTTAACCAACCCCCCCTCCCCATCTCTAATCTTAACCAACCCCCCTCCCCATCTCTAATCTTAACCTGTCTTCTCCCCATCTCTAATCTTAACCTGCCCCCTCCTCAATCTCTAATCTTCACCTGCCCCCCTCCCCATCTCTAATCTTAACCTGTCTTCTCCCCATCTCTAACCTTAACCTGGCTCCTCCCCATCTCTAATCTTAACCAACCCCCCTCCCCATCTCTAATCTTAACCAACCCCCCTCCCCATCTCTAATCTTAACCTGCCCCCTCCCCATCTCTAACCTTAACCTGGCTCCTCCCCATCTCTAATCTTAACCAACCCCCCTCCCCATCTCTAATCTTAACCAACCCCCCTCCCCATCTCTAATCTTAACCTGCCCCCTCCTCAATCTCTAATCTTCACCTGCCCCCTCCCCATCTCTAACCTTAACCTGTCTTCTCCCCATCTCTAATCTTAACCTGCCCCCTCCCCATCTCTAATCTTAACCAACCCCCCTCCCCATCTCTAATCTTAACCTGCCCCCTCCCCATCTCTAATCTTAGCCTGCCCCCCCCTCTGTCTCTAACCATAACCAACCCCCCTCCCCATCTCTAATCTAAACCTGCCCCCTCCCCCGCTTCTAATCTTAACCTCCCCCCTCCCCATCTCTACTCTTAGCCTGCCCCCCCCTCTGTCTCTAACCATAACCTGCCCCCTCCCCATCTCTAATCTTAACCTGCCCCCCCCCCTCTGTCTCTAACCTTATCCTACAAGGTAAGTAGCAGTATAACAGTCATTTGACCTGCAGATATAAACATGATAACTTAGTTTGTTGTTTGTTTGAGTTTGTTTCTTCTCAGGGTCTCATGAAGCTTGATTTCATTTATGTCTTGCCGTTCACACTAGTTCACATTAAATCATAATTTTGGTGTAGCAGACAGCGATAGAATATCAATTCAATTCAATTCAATTCAATTCAATTCAATTCATCCATCCATCCATCCATTATCTATACCCGCTTAATCCGTTTCCGGGTCACGGGGGTCTGTCGGAGCCTATCCCGACGCATATCAGGCGAAAGGCAGGGGTACACCCTGGACAGGTCGCCAGTCTATCCAGGGCCACATACAAACAACCAATCACGCTCACATGCACACCTAGGGAGAATTTAGAAAGATCAATTAACCTACCCTGCATGTTTTTGGACTGTGGGAGGAAGCCGGAGTACCCGGAGGAAACCCACGCAAGCACGGGGAGAACATGCAAACTCCACACAGAAAGACCCACCGGGCCGGGAATCAAACCAGGAACCTTCCTGCTGTGAGGCAACAGTGCTAACCACTAAGCCACCATGCTGCCTCAATTCAATTCAATTCAATTCAATTCAATTCAATTCAATTCAATTCAATTCAATTCAATTCAATTCAATTCAATTCAATTCAATTCAATTTTATTTATACAGCGTCTATTATAACACATGTTGTCTCCAGGATCTTTCCAGAGACCCAGAGTATGACCCCCGAACAATTATTACATAAACAGTGGCAGGAAAAAACTCCCCTTTAAGAGGGAAGAAACCTGGACCAGGACCTGGATCATGAGGGGGGACCCTCCTGCTGAAGGCCAGCCGGGTAGAGCAAGAAATGAGAAAGAATAGAGACATAGAGACACCATCAAAGGTACAAGATAGGATACAATAGTAACTATCATCAGTAGTCCAATTAGACTTCTGTGAATATGGGTGATATATGGATAGACGGTGATCCAAGGGGATGAGGACTGCAGGTCGGGATGTCAGCAAGTATCCAACAGACATCCACACAGACAGGTGGAGGCAGACACTGGGATGGTCAGAGGTGGAACTGCAGGTCAGCAAGCAGCTCCTGAGGCTCTGGTCTGCAGGACATGCAAAGAAGAGAAAAAGAAGGAACAGACCAGCACAACAAACTACAAGAACAATGGACCACAATTAAGTTTATGGGATATTGTTAATAAATGAGGGTTGAGGTGAAGCAGAGACAGAGAAGACAAAGAGAAACAGAGAAGGTGAAAGGCACCACTCAGTGGATCATGTTGGTGTCCCCCTGCAGCATAGGCCTATAACAGCATATCTACACCGAAGCTGTTTAAGATGAGCTGCTCTAATCTGGTCCTGCAGCTGCAGCTTTGACTACTGGACCTGACACATTAAGGTACTAAATGTACACTAACTATATGCTTTATTAAACAGAAATGTTTTAAGTTTAGTTTTAAAGGTGGAGGTGGTGTCAGCCTCCTTCACCCAAACTGGAAGTTGGTTCCATAGTGATGGTTCCTGATAACAGAAGACCCGTCCTCCAGATCTACATCTGGATCTTCTAGGAACTACGAGTAAACCTGCACTCTGAGAACGGAGAACTCTATTAGGAACGTACGGTTCTATCAGGTCTTGCAAATATCGTGGTGCTAGGCCATTTTGGACTTTATATGCCAGTAATAAAATTTTGAATTGGATTCTAAATTTTACAGGGAGCCAATGGAGGGAAGCTAAAACTGGAGAGACGTGGTCTCTCTTGTTGATTCCTGTCAGCATTCGCGCTGCTGCATTTTGGATCATCTGGAGGATCTTCAGAGAATTACTTGGACATCCAGCCAACAACACGTTACAGTAATCTAGTCTAGAAGATACGAACGCATGAATTAGTTTTCCAGCATCACTCTGGGAGAGGATGCTCCTGATCTTTGTGATATTACGGAGGTGGAAAAAACGCAGTTTTACAAACCTGATTAATATGCTGTTTAAATGACAAATCCTGATCGAATATAACGCCAAGGTTTCGCACAGTTTTACTGGAGGCCATCGCAAGACCATCTAATCCCTTCCTAAGCTGTTTGGGACCACAAACAACAACCTCTGTTTTATCAGAATTTAGTAGCAAAAAATTTCTGGACATCCAGTCCTTGATGTCCTTAAGACACATCTGAAGTTTGTCTGATGGTTCTGTTTCATCTTCATAGACAAATACAGCTGCGTGTCATCAGCATAACAATGAAAATTGTTCTGAAACAAAAATCATATTAGACAGTCTTTGGTTGCAAGACAGACGTGACAGTGGTCATTGAACTGTTCACTTTGAACAGAGAGGGGCACCTGATTTGGATGCACAAGGAAAGATTGTTCCATGATTTTTTCACAACAGCAATCTTTCATCTGAAACAGGTCAAACCTTAAGCCTATTTGGCTTGGACTTGCATTCTCTTATCAAGGTCCCCAAATCCGGGGAAGTTGATAAGAACAAGATGAAGCAACCAATCAGACATGTACGACTTGTAATATGAACGAGCAGCAGATCAAAGCAGATTTTATTGAACACGTAAACTAGAAAGATAGCGGTAAAACAAATGTGAGTCCTAAAATGTTCTGGGTCTCTGGAAAGCACCTAGAGACAACCTGTGTTGTATTAGACGCTATATAAATAAAATTGAAATTGATAGACGATAATAAAACTAACCCACGTTTTCTATTCAGCACTGTAGCCAGGCTGACAAAGAGCCACAACTCTGTTGAGCCGTGCATCCCTGCAGCTCTCAGTAGTGAAGACTTTATGAGCTTCTTTAGCAATAAAATTGTCAGAATTAAAGAGGAAATCGGCCAGAACCACCCGGCAGTGGCTGTGGGCATTTCTTCAACTTCGGCGACTCCCTTATGCTCTGACCTGACTCTAGACTGTTTGGTTCCTGTAGACCTCCCTGACCTGATTCTAGACTGTTTGGTTCCTGTAGACCTCCCTGACCTGACTCTAGACTGTTTGGTTCTTGTAGACCTCCCTGACCTGATTCTAGACTGTTTGGTTCCTGTAGACCTCCCTGACCTGACTCTAGACTGTTTGGTTCTTGTAGACCTCCCTGACCTGATTCTAGACTGTTTGGTTCCTGTAGACCTCCCTGACCTGACTCTAGACTGTTTGGTTCTTGTAGACCTCCCTGACCTGATTCTAGACGGTTTGGTTCCTGTAGACCTCCCTGACCTGACTCTAGACTGTTTGGTTCTTGTAGACCTCCCTGACCTGATTCAAGACTGTTTGGTTCTCGTAGACCTCCCTGACCTGACTCTAGACTGTTTGGTTCTCGTAGACCTCCCTGACCTGACTCTAGACTGTTTGGTTCTCGTAGACCTCCCTGACCTGACTCTAGACTGTTTGGTTCTTGTAGACCTCCCTGACCTGATTCAAGACTGTTTGGTTCTTGTAGACCTCCCTGACCTGACTCTAGACTGTTTGGTTCTTGTAGACCTCCCTGACCTGACTCTAGACTGTTTGGTTCCTGTAGACCTCCCTGACCTGACTCTGGACTGTTTGGTTCTTGTAGACCTCCCTGAGCTGACTCTAGACTGTTTGGTTCTCGTAGACCTCCCTGACCTGATTCAAGACTGTTTGGTTCCTGTAGACCTCCCTGACCTGACTCTAGACTGTTTGGTTCCTGTAGACCTCCCTGACCTGATTCAAGACTGTTTGGTTCCTGTAGACCTCCCTGACCTGATTCAAGACTGTTTGGTTCCTGTAGACCTCCCTGACCTGAGTCTAGACTGTTTGGTTCCTGTAGACCTCCCTGACCAGACTTCAGTCTTAAATAGGTCTAAATCATCCCAACTCGACTACTTAAAAATGTTTTCTCTCTTATTGGTGCGACAATACTGGACCAGATCAACTTGTCCCTGGTTTTGGGATTTGTGCCACAGGCTTTTAAAGTCGCAGTAATCAAACCATTACTTAAAAAACCCTCTCTTGACCCAGACATTTTATCTAATTATAGACCGATTTCCAACCTTCCATTTATCTCTAACATTCTGGAAAAGGTCGTTGCAGCAGCTGTGTGACCATTTGTATAGAAATGTTCTATTTGAAGTTCTTCAGTCAGGGTTCAGATGCATCATAGCACAGAAACAGCACTGGTTCCAGTCTCCAATGACCTTCTTATGGCCTCAGATAATGGGTTAGTGTCCATACTGGTTCTGCTGGACCTCAGATAGTGGATTGGTGTCCCGCAGGGTTCAGTTCTAGGGCCCATCCTGTTCAGCTTATACATGCAGTCCTTGGGAAGTTTTATCCGGAACCACGGCATTAATGTTCATTGTTATGCTGATGATACGCAGCTGTATCTGTCTATGAAGATGAAACAGAACCATCAGACAAACTTCAGATGTCTTAAGGACATCAAGGACTGGATGTCCACTAATGTTTTGCTCCTAAATTCTGATAAAACAGGTTATTGTTTGTGGTTGCAAATACCATAGGAAGGGATTAGATGGTGTTGTGATGACCTCCAGTTTATAAGACTGCATTTTTCCACCTCTGTGATATTGCAAAGATTAGGAGCATCCTCTCCCAGAGTAATGCTGAAAAACTAAATCAGATTACTGTAATGTTTTATTAGGGTGTCCAAGTAATTCTCTGAAGATCCTCCAGCTGATCTAAAATGCAGCAGTGCGAATGCTGACAGGAATAAACTATAGACACCACGTCTCTCCAGTGTTCACTTCCTCCATTGGCTCCCTGGAAAAAGTCAAGAATCCAATTCAAAGCTATATTACTTGTCTATAAAGCAATGCACCCTCATACGCTCTTTTTCTTCCAGCAGAACCAGTATGGACACTAATCCCTTATCCGTTATTAATTAAGACACTTCTGATTCTTATTCTGATCCTGATCATGGTGCTTCCCAGATGGCCGGTCCAGAAGTATTTTCTGCTGACAAGCTTAAGATGAGGTTTTATCTATTTCTTTCACCTTCAGTTATAAAATTTGATTTATATAAGCAAATGTATAAATGAATGAATGAATGAATGCCTTTATTGTCACTTTACACATGTACAATCTGCATTATACGTGTATACAGTGAGATGAGAGCTAAGCGCTGTTCAGTGCAAGCATGCATTTGAAAAGAAATTTGAAAAGAAAACCAAAAAAAAAAACAATAGAATATATAGACCAAACAATATAGATAAATATGTTAGACTTTTCCTCAGTTTTAACAGAGGGGTATTGCACTCCTACTATTATCCATGATTGCAGAGATATATTGCACGCAATGAGATGTTCTCCTCTTCTGCAGAGAGAGAGCCTCGGAGAAAGAGAGAGGAAGAAGGAGAAAAGAGAGAGAGAAAGAGAGAGGGAGGGAGAGAGGCATGGGTGTGTGTGTATGAAATGTGTATGAGTGTGTGCGTGTACAGTTGTCAGTGTCAGTGCATGTTTGAGTTCAGGATGGTTATGGCTTTGGGGAAAAAACTGTTCTTAAGGCGGTTTGTCCTTGATCTGATGCACCTGTAGCGCCTTCCTGAGGGCAACAGGTCAAAGAGTCCAAAGCCGGGGTGGGAGCTGTCTTTTGCGATTTTTCCAGCTCTGCTAAGACAGCGGGAGGAGTAGATGTCCGACAGGGAGGGGAGAGGGGAGCCGATGATCCTCTGAGCTGCTTTGACTACCCTCTGGAGTCTCTCCCTGCCTGCCATGGTGCAGCTGCCATACCACACTGTAATGCAGTACGTCAGAAGGCTTTCAATGGACGCACGGTAGAAGGTTATCAGCAGGCAAGGGTTTAGATTGTAATTCCTGAGGACCCGTAGAAAGTGAAGTCTCTGCTGGGCCTTCTTGATGACCTCTGTAATGTGTTCTGTCCAGGAGATAATGTTGGACATTACAACTCCTAGAAACTGGAAGGTAAAATGTAAAATGTGTTTGAAATATTTTTGATTTATTCTGTTTGGAGGTTAATAAAAGTCAAAGAAAATGAAATAATCACAGTTTTAAATCTTGTCTGAGGTTAAATAACAAGATAATAAAATTTCAGCTGGGCACAAAACTTCGAAAGTGCTTTGTCAACGTTGGCTAGAAAAAGGATGTGAGAGATCACAGGTCATCATTTTCCACCTCCACATAGTTTTTGGGCGTTGTTATTTCCTTCCTCCTTCCTCCTAATTATTTCCTTCTTAAGAGATTTAAGAAGACAGAACTATGAGAAAAATATGCTGAGATAAATCTGGACAAAATCTAGGAGAAGTGCCTTCACTTTTTCTGTTTTCTTTCCTTTTTTTTAAGAAAATAAGCCATCACATATTTATATTAATGGCCGTGTTAATGATATATTCCTTTTTTCCACTCAGTCAAACTCATAAAGGATAAACTACAGCCTTTTAAAATAAACGTATAAACCTTAAAATGAAATTAGATACATATAACTTTATACACTGCCCAAAAAATTAAAGGAGCACTTTTCAATCAGAGTTCAGTATTAAGTCAGTTATTGATCTGATATTGATCTGGTCTGTTCCCAGGTTCACTGGTCTGTGCACACAGGGACCCACAGACCTCTATGGGCTAGATGAAGACACCCTGACTGCCATCAGGTATCAGGATGAAGTCCTTGTAGCCATCGTCAGATCCTTCATTGGTGCAGAGACTCCTGGGTTCCTGCTGGCAAATAACAATGGCCGACCTCATGGTAAGAATCTGCAGGCAGTTCCTGGGGGGGTGAAGGAGTTGACACCATGACTGGCTTCCAACTGCTCACCTAACCTAAAACCTAAATCAAGTACAACACCTCAAAGACATGATATTTCCGTCCATCTCACCTCACCAGGTTGGACTGTACATGTACACACACACACACACACACACACACACACACACACACACATATATATATATATATATATATATATATATATATATATATATATATATATATATATAAATAAATAATATAAAAGTAAAAGTGACGTCCAGCTACCTAGTCAATCTCTGCTGACTGTTTGAAGTGCCAAATATTCAGATATGACAAACATTAAGTGAAGAAGTACTCAAAGTCTCTGTTCCTGTTCTGAAATTCCTTCTTCCACTTTTGCTCTGAGAATCAGCGTGCTGATTTCTCAGAGTGGCGCCGAGTTTTTGACAGCTCAGCAAGAGGTCAGCAGAACTTTCCTATTCATCTGGAGATCATCTCAGGTGCTGATGCTGCAAATGGGCGGATGCCCATCATCAAAAGCAGCTAAATGGAGGAAGTGGAAGGACTTGTGGAGGACATGGAGACGGTGGTGGATGAAACGACAGTTCAGAACCCGCTGTTTGACATGGCTCTGAGCAGGAACCAATTCTACAGCTTCCAGACTGATGGTGAGTACCCAGGAGGAGGAAACCCTCCACAAACCATGGACAGATGCAGATATCCCTGCCAGCAGTGGTTACTCAATCTTAGATTACAGATCTTAGATTAGATTATTAGCTTACATTAACCTGCTCCACACTCAATGTATCATGTGAGTTTTACAATCAGCTCCTATGTGTTCATATAGACACACAAGTGGATCCACAGGGACAGTTTTAGGTCACAGCAAGTTTGTAAATTAACTGAATGATTTTTTTACTTGTGTTTTAATGAGGATTTAGATTTCAGAGCAGAATATAGTGATGCTTTTGTCTCTCATCAGTCAACTATCAGACTTCACTTCATCAGATGAGGAAGAACTGTGGACTTCACAGGATTACTGGCAAACATGTGAAAGTCTGATCAGCTGTGAAGTGGTTTTGTGAATCAGTTGATAAATATACACATAATTTCATATCTTAATCTGCATAAGGAATCTATCATTTTAACTGCAGCTAAAATAACTCTCCTAAAAGACCTAAATGACTTTCAACCTGTGGCTTTGACTTCAATCATGATGAAGAGTTTGGAACAATTAGTGTAAAATATCTTCACCACGAAGGTTCAGAGCTACTTGACCAACTCCCAGGTCTTTTTTGTTCAGCTTTAAACACAATCCAACACCATAGTTAAGTCAACAAATTCTTCACCTCTAATGTTGAGGTGTGGTTGAGGTGAAGTGGATCATAGATGTTTCAACATACAGACCCAGATAGGCAGGATGAAGAGTTTCCAGTCAGAGAACCAGCTGTCAGTGATACTTCTGTCTCCTGTTTACTGACAACACTGTTCAGATCAGCAGAGGAGGTTTGTTCAAAAGTTCAATCAGACAATGCATCACCACTAGGAAAATGTTTAATTAATTAATTCATTCATTAATTCATTCATTCATGGGGTCTAACAGACAATCATCCACGTGTCTGTTAGACCCCATCCCAACTTGACTACTTAAAAATGTTTTCTCTCTCATTGGTGCAACAATACTGGACCAGATCAACTTGTCCCTGGTCTTGGGATATGTACCACAGGTTTTTAAAGTCGCAGTAATCAAACCATTACTTTTAAAAACCCTCTCTTGACCCAGACATTTTAGCTAACTATAGACCGATTTCCAACCTTCCATTTATCTCTAAAATTCTGGAAAAGGTCGTTGCAGCAGCTGTGTGAACATTTGTATAGAAATTATCTATTTGAAGTTCTTCAGTCAGAGTTCAGATGCATCATAGCACAGAAACAGCACTGGTTCCAGTCTCCAATGACCTTCTTATGGCCTCAGATACTGGATTAGTGTTCATACTGGTTCTGCTGGACCTCGGATGATAGATTAGTGTCCATACTGGTTTTGCTGGACCTCAGATGATGGATTAGTGTCCATACTGGTTCTGCTGGACCTCAGATACTGGATTAGTGTCCATACTGGTTCTGCTGGACCTCGGATGATGGGTTAGTGTCCATACTGGTTCTGCTGGACCTCAGCGCTGCTTTTGATACTATAGATCACAGCATTTTACTGCAGAGACTAGAGTATGTTGTTGGGATTAAAGGGACAGCTCTAGATTGGTTTAAATCAGGTCTGTCTAAAAGATTCCTGTTTGTTATTGGAATTTTTCTACATATTTGGCTGTCAGTACAATCTCTATGGGTTCCTTGAAGTCTCACTTGAACATGCTCATGTCATACGTAACTTTGGACCAGCAGATCAACATCAACGTCACAATTTTTGCATCAGCTGAAATTCCTTTCAGTCAGCGAAATAATGAAAAAAAACCTTTGTAAAAATGTGGAAACTACAAATGTGGCTTTTCCTGCAGCTAGTTTGTTTTGAAAAAGTGAATCACAATTTCTTGTTGTAATGATCCTATTGTTCCACAAGGTGGGGGTATAAGGACTAACGTTGTTTGTATATAAATATTGGCCAACAATACAGAATTAATTTGTGGGATTTCGACAATTGTATTGGTAATTCTGTTATATTATATTCACATTTGAACTATTTAATTCAATAAGTTAATAATTAATACCTAAATAATTCACAATGAGCAGCTGGAAACCTATTTGTTATACCAGTATGGCCACAATGTCTGCATATATAAACACGAGCGAAAGATAATACATTTATAATATTGATACTGTTTTGATTTCCATTGGTAGCAGTGAATGAACACATGCACACATTTACACACGTGCACGCACAGACATATACACATATCCACACACTGTTTATATGTATTGAACATTGACAAGTCTGCCAACATCATCAACAGTGGTACCTCTGACGTCGCTGCTGATCAGTCTGGTCCAGGATGGACAAGTTTGGCACTTGTGGATAGTTTTGTGGAGTGATAATTATTCCTAAAGCTGAATGTAAACAAAACCAGACATGGCCATGAACCTTCATAAAACCTCTCACACTCTCAAATTTCTTTTGAATTGTGTTTCAACAGAATCATAAAAGAATAAACCAATAAAACTGTTCAGGAAATATGAGACAGTTCCTTTACAAAAGATGTTAAATAATGTTTCCATAGTAACGTGTTAAACTAAAGTGTGTCCTGGAATGAACAGTCTTCAGTCTTCAGTCAGTGTGACTGTTTAAAGGGTTAAAAGTGGTCTCTGCCGTCTGGTATCATGGTGTTCAGGAGACTGAACATGGACTAAAGACAGCAATGGAGACAGTAGTCTGAGGAGATCAGGAACCTTCTAGACCAGCATGTTAAAGACTGAAAGACCACCTCCAAGCAGCTGAATGTTACTGTGACTGCAGTTAGACATTCCAAAGAGATTCAAAGTTACATCCAAGGTCAAGGTCCACTGGAGTCAGATCACACCATCCATCACTGTTGGAACCAAACAACAGAACACCCGTGGAACATGGAAGAGGGTCGGTTCTGTTCTGGAGCTGCTTTGTTGTGTCTGGTACTGAGTGTCTTGAATCTGTGTAGGTACCATGAATTCTCAAAACCATCAAGACCTTCTTGAGTGAAATGTGCTGTCCTAAGTCAGAAAGCTTAGTCTCAGTCGCAGGTCATGGTCCTCAAAGGATAATGACCAAAAACACACAACTAAAAACAGCCAAGAAACACTCAGGACCAAACACTGGACTATTCTAAAGAGTCCTTCTATGAGTCCTGATCTACATCCTGTTTAACATCTGTGGAAACATCTGGAACCTGCAGTCTGGAGAATAAACCTTCAGACCTGAGCCATCTGGAGGCGTTTGTTCATGAGGACCCTGACATCAGTCTACAGGTGGAAAAGTCTCCCTGACAGTTACACTCATCACTGGACTGAAGAAGTCCATTTAGAAGGTTCTGAAACTGAATAAATAGTTAAGGGTCCATCATCTCTGTCCAGGAGATGTTTATTAGTTTGGTTAAATGATTCTGTTGAACCACATTTCAAAAGAAATGTCTCATTTCCATTTATCAATGTTCAGTAAATGTATTCAGTTTGAAGTTACTTTAGTGACCATTGTGGGTTTTTTTTTAATTTCTTTAACAGAAGAGCTCCAACAAACATTATTACAGAATTAACAAGATTCACACAAATAGGGTAGTAGTTTAGCAGGCCGATAGCACCGGAGACCAATAAGTTCTTCCATCCGTGGACATCAGAACTTCAAATTCTGTTCAAATTCTTAGACATCTGACAAAGCAACACAGATGTTCAAGCTTCTGGCTTCATTCTGGTCAGGTCATTTACTGTTGGTCCCGCAACCTTGCCACATCAACTAAAGCTAGCAGGTTCTTGTATTTGAAGGTGATGAGCCCATACCAGCGTAAAAATGAAAACAGTTAGAACACAACACAGAATACGAACACTGGGGGAGTTTTATGCACTGGATCAGTCTGTGGCTCAAAGGTCTGTTTGTCTGTCACCTAAAATCCTCAGATGTACGTATATTCTTTACTGACAAATACGTGTTTGATGAGACTGCTGGATTCTTCCCCAAATCTGTCCTACATATTGGCTTTAACAAGGATTTGTACATAAAACAAATGAAGGTGGTGATAATCCAGTTGACAAAATTTGATTGACCTTCACACGTTGAGACCTTCCAGTTACCATCTTGGTTACCACCACACTGGTCACCTCCATGTCCCTGGTTCTCTTTAATTTAATGTTGGTATTTCCTGTCCCCACTGAAAGTGGTGTTTCCTCACAAATCATACCACAACCCACATAAGTGGTGATGGGTCAGTGATTTACAACAGTTTATAGACTGGAAACTCCAGAGCAACTGAGCTGAGGTTCTTCTCCAGTTGGAGCTTCAGAAGAACAAACATCATCACAGTATTAAGCGAGCACTATGTAGCTCAATACTGTAGAAATGGAGTCATCTAGCTTTAGCTTTGACCCTGATTGTTTATTCCAAGACTGTGCTGAAATATTTTTTTTCCCCAAGTGGCCTACATTTACATTCCCTGCAAGGCTAACCTGGAACTTCCATTCAGTCACTTGGAGAGTTTGGAAATTCCTAGAATTTAGACATTTATTTATACATTTGCTCAGGTTTTATGGATTTCTTATTTATTTCTTTATTTCAGAGCTGAAGCCAGTTAAAGCCTACAGACGACAGTGGTGTTTAAACGTGGTATCTGTCTACATCATCTTGCTGTCGGCACTGAACGCCTTCCTGTTTTATAAAGGTACGGACCAGAGAAGACAGCATCACTGGAGATGACTAAGCTCATGGAAACATGAAGAAGATCATGTTTTTTATCAAGCATCTTTTTCCTCTCTGTCTTTTGGAGCAGTTTTTAGCATGGAGTCCACTCTACCTACATCCACACCACAGCGGCTGGTCTCTGATCTCCAGACACTCATCTACAACAACAGCCACCTCAGGACCCTGCAGAGCCAGGTCCTGCACAAACCACTGCACAACTCTTAGCTCCTTCTGCATTTTCATTAACATAAGCTGATAATCTGGATAAAAATGACGTTTATACCATGCAGTTGGATCTGAAAGATTCTGGTTTGCCCTGGGAGGTTCAGGATTGGTCTGAAAGGGTCTGGATTGGTCTGAAAGGGTCTGGATTGGTCTGGAAAGTTCTTAGTTGGTCTGAAAGGGTCTGACTTGGTCTAGAAGGATCTGGTTTGCTCTGGAAGGTTCTGGGTTGGTCCAAAATGGTCTGGGTTAGTCTGGAAGAGTCCAGGTGATCAAATCCTTCCATATTAAGTTAACTTAATTCTATGACAGATTCTGACTGAATCCGTTCTCATCGGGTGGGGATGTTTGAAATGAGGATGTATTGATGGATTTGCATTAATGTAGCAGTCATTAGCATCACAGACAGACAGACAGACAGACAGACAGACAGACAGACAGACAGACAGACAGACAGACAGACAGTTACATAATTTTATTGTCATTGTACAGAAATATACAAGGAAAATGTAGCAGCTCAGTAGGACTTAAGCCAAAATAGCTGGTTGAGGTGAGGTGGGCGTTTCCTTGCCAGTCTTGCTGTTCTGTTCATTTGTTCGTTAACTGGGCTTGGGTGGAGTTAGCTCCTCTAAGATGCTGTGGACCAAAGCTGAACTGAAGTTCAAGACTAAAGTTTGTGTTGGTTTCCATTACAACAGATGAAAAGCCTGTGTGGGGAGAACAGTCAGCTGGAGCAGCTGAAAGAAAATCTGAACGTGCTTAACAGCAGCAACCAGAACCTGGAGAGGAAGATGAGCAGCATGAACCTGGTGGCAGGTGTGTGTCAGACAAGATCAGACTTTGTTCAGTCTGGACTGAGTTCTGAGATCATAGTCCACAAAGGAACTAATCTGTCTGTCTGTCCTTAGGACCTCCAGGTCCTCCAGGTAGAACCGGGCTGCCTGGACAACCAGGAGCACCAGGAGAGAGAGGACCCAAAGGTGAGTCAGTCAGTGTGAAACCAAATGTTCAGCACTACAGGACTTGTTTCCCTGGTGTGCTTCAGTCTCTCAGAGCAGTAGTTGATTTTAACAACAAAAAAAACACAAAACTGTCAGTTTAAAGCTAAGACTCCACAGATAGAGTTATCACCCCTACAGAGACAAAAACCTACTTAGCTAACACTCCAAGAACAATTTCTATCATCTTACAAATTATTTGCTATTATTCTATTAGCATTACGAAAAAAAAGTAAGACTACTTATCAGCAAACATGCAATGTTTTCGTTGTTTTGATTGGATGATCCCTGAACTAATATAGATTTGTGGACTGTACGTTGATTCTGCTGGTTCTGCAGAGGTGTCAGTCATCCAAATCCACCCAGCTGTTCCTGAGATATGACTTCGTACAGAACACACAACTTAGCAATTGCTTTACATGACAATGCAATAAAACTAGTTTGGCATGTTGTAGCTACAGTCCTGAACAGGAAATGACAGAAAACGCTCATTCAGGAGAACACATCACACTCAGATATCAGTCCAAACCTAGGGTTTCTGGGTGGGTCCCATATGAGCCAAAGGTGGGCTACAAAATCGCTTCTAGGTGGGCTTCTCTATAGGTTTATCTACAGGTTTCAGATGGGTTTATCTACAGGTTTCAGATGGGTTTGTCTACAGGTTTCAGATGGGTTTGTCTAGGGGTTCCAGATGGGTTGTCTACAGGTTTCAGATGGTTTGTCTACAGGTATCAGGTGGGTTTGTCTACAAGTTCCAGATGGGTTTATCTACAGGTTTCAGGTGGGTTTGTCTACAGGTTCCAGATGGGTTATATAAAGGTTACAGATGGCTTTGTCTACAGGTTCCAGATGGGTTTGTCTACAGGTTTCAGATGGATTGTCTACAGGTTCTAGGTGGGTTTGTCTACAGGTTCCAGATGGGTTTATCTACAGGTTTCAGTTGGGTTTGTCTACAGGTTCCAGATGGGTTTGTCTACAGGTTCCAGATTGGTTTATCTACAGGTTTCAGGTGGGTTTGTCTACAGGTTCCAGATGGGTTATCTAAAGGTTACAGATGGGTTTGTCTACAGGTTCCAGATGGGTTTATCTACAGGTTTCAGATGGGTTTGTCTACAGGTTCCAGATGGGTTTGTCTACACATTCTAGGTAGGTTTGTCTACAGGTTCCAGGTGGGTTTGTCTACACTTTCTAGGTAGGTTTGTCTACAGGTCCCAGGTGGGTTTGTCTATACGTTCTAGGTGGGTTTGTCTACAGGTTTCAGATGGGTTTGTCTACACGTTCCAGGTGGGTTTGTCTACAGGTTCCAGGTGGGTTTGTCTACAGGTTCCAGATTGGTTCATCTACAGGTTTCAGATGGGTTTGTCTAGACGTTCCAGTTGGGTTTGTCTATATGTTCTAGGTTGGTTTGTCTACAGGTTTTAGGTGGGTTTGTCTACAGGTTTCAGATATGTTTGTCTACAGGTTTCAGATGGGTTTGTCTACAGGTTTCAGATGGGTTTGTCTACAGGTTCCAGGTGGGTTTGTCTACACATTCTAGGTAGGTTTGTCTACAGGTTCCAGGTGGGTTTGTCTACACGTTCTAGGTGGGTTTGTCTACAGGTTTCAGACAGGTTTGTCTACAGGTTCCAGGTGGGTTCGTCTACAGGTTCCAGGTGGGTTTGTCTACAGGTTCCAGGTGGGTTTGTCTACAGGTTCCAGATTGGTTTATCTACAGGTTTCAGATGGGTTTGTCTAGACGTTCCAGGTGGGTTTGTCTATATGTTCTAGGTTGGTTTGTCTACAGGTTTTAGGTGGGTTTGTCTACAGGTTCCAGGTGGTTTAGTCTAGAGGTTCCAAATGGATTTGTCTACAGGTTCAAGGTGGGTTTGTCTACAGTTTTCAGGTGGGTTTGTCTGCAGGTTCCAGATGGGTTCATCTACAGGTTCCAGGTGTGTTTGTCTACAGGTTTCAGGTGGATTGTCTGCAGGTTTTAAATGGGTTTTTCGACAGGTTTCAGGTGGGTTTGTCTACACGTTCTAGGTGGGTTTTTTCTACAGGTTTCAGATGGGTTTGTCTACTGGTTCCAGATTTGTTTATCTACAGGTTTCAGATGTGTTTGTCTACAGGTTTCAGGTGTGTTTGTCTACAGGTTTCAGGTGTGTTTGTCTACAGGTTTCAGGTGTGTTTGTCTACAGGTTTCAGGTGGATTGTTTACAGGTTTCAAATGGGTTTTTCTACAGGTTCCAGGTGGGTTTGTCTATATGTTCTAGGTGGGTTTGTCTACAGGTTCCAGATTTGTTTATCTACAGGTTTCAGATGTGTTTGTCTACAGGTTTTAGGTGGGTTTGTCTACAGGTTCCAGGTGGTTTAGTCTAGAGGTTCCAAATGGATTTGTCTACAGGTTCAAGGTGGGCTTGTCTGCAGTTTTCAGGTGGGTCTGTCTGCAGGTTTTAAATGGGTTTTTCTACCGGTTTCAGGTGGGTTTGTCTACACGTTCTGGGTGGGTTTTTTCTACAGGTTTCAGATGGGTTTGTCTACTGGTTTCAGGTGGGTTTGTCTACAGGTTTCAGATGGGTTTATCTACAGGTTCCAGATGGGTTTGTCTACAGGTTTCAGATGGGTTTGTCTACACATTCTAGGTGGGTTTGTCTTCAGGTTGCAGGTGGGTTTGTCTACACGTTCCAGATTGGTTTATCTACAAGTTCCAGGTGGGTTTGTCTACAGGTTCCAGGTAGGTTTTTCTACAGGTTTCAGGTGGGTTTGTCTATAGGTTCCAGGTGGGTTTGTCTTCAGGTTTCAGATGGGTTTGTCTATCGGTTCCAGGTGGGTTTGTCTACAGGTTTCAGGTAGGTTTTTCTGCAGGTTTCAGGTGGGTTAGTCTATAGGTTCCAGGTGGGTTTGTCTACAGGTTCCAGGTAAATTTGTCTACAGGTTTCAGGTGGGTTTGTCTACAAGTTTTAGATGGGTTTGTCTATCGGTTCCAGGTGGGTTTGTCTACAGGTTTCAGATGGGTTTGTCTACACGTTCTAGGTGGGTTTGTCTTCAGGTTCCAGGTGGGTTTGTTTACACGTTCCAGATTGGTTTATCTACAGGTTCCAGGTGGGTTTGTCTACAGGTTCCAGGTAGGTTTGTCTACAGGTTTCAGGTGGGTTTGTCTATAGGTTCCAGGTGGGTTTGTCTACAGGTTTCAGATGGGTTTGTCTATCGGTTCCAGGTGGGTTTGTCTACAGGTTCCAGGTAGGTTTTTTATACAGGTTTCAGGTGGGTTTGTCTACACGTTCTAGGTGGGTTTGTCTTCAGGTTCCAGGTGGGTTTGTTTACACGTTCCAGATTGGTTTATCTACAGGTTCCAGGTGGGTTTGTCTATAGGTTCCAGGTGGGTTTGTCTACAGGTTCCAGGTAGATTTGTCTACAGGTTTCAGGTGGGTTTGTCTACAAGTTTTAGATGGGTTTGTCTATCGGTTCCAGGTGGGTTTGTCTACAGGTTTCAGATGGGTTTGTCTACAGGTTTCAGATGGGTTTGTCTACACGTTCTAGGTGGGTTTGTCTACAGGTTCCAGGTGGGTTTGTCTACAGGTTTCAGATGGGTTTGTTTACAGGTTCCAGGTGGGTTTGTCTACAGGTTTCAGATGGGTTTGTCTACAGGTTTCAGATGGGTTTGTCTACACGTTCTAGGTGGGTTTGTCTACAGGTTCCAGGTGGGTTTGTCTACAGGTTTCAGATGGGTTTGTTTACAGGTTCCAGGTGGGTTTGTCTACAAGTTTTAGATGGGTTTATCTACAGGTTTCAGGTGGGTTTGTCTACATGTTTTAGATGGGTTTGTCTACAGGTTCCAGGTGGGTTTGTCTACAGGTTTCAGATGGGTTTTATTACAGGTTCTAGGTGGGTTTGTCTACAGGTTTCATGATACATATGCACATGTACGTAAGACCAGCAGTATACAGTGCGTAAAATAACAATGAGATAAAACAAAGAGTGTGTTAAAGTTTAACATTTTCCCTCTTGTTTTAACACATCTTTGTTTATTTCACTTCGTTCAAGACCACTTCGGGTGATCTTCAGTCATGGAGTCATTTTTCATGGGTACAAAGACATTTACACTCAGAGGGGTTTCTATAAGGCAAAAAAAAGTGATATTACTATAATCATTATCAGAGTCAAGACCCAACAGCAGATACATTTGTGCCACACGGTCTTCCACGGGTGAGATGGCTGTGGTTATCAATCGGTTCAGCAGTGCACGCAGACATCGGGATGAAACAACAACCACACAATGTCAGAAATGCTGAAAATACAGCGATGGATACTAGTACAGAAGATTCAAGGTTCGGTACTCGCCACCAGCATCCAGCCAGGAGTCCCACATGGAGGTGTCAACACCGGAGTGTTCCTCAGCACTTTCACCATTCAGGGTCTGCAGCCCTCGTATGGCCTTGGTAAGACCACCATCTGCAGCGGCGTTATCAGAAGTGCAACACTGTTTTCCAAACATGGCACACACACACACACACACACACACACACACACACACACCTCCCTTCTCCAGGACAATCCTGTTCTGGAAAGTCATAAGAGACTTGGCAGACAGCTGTCCAAATACAGCCTCGAACCCGTTCTGTGTCCAGCTTCCTAATTTCTGAACATTGTAGTAGATGTTGTTCATTTTTGTTTAACGTGCACCAAACAGAGGACTCAAATCCTGCTGCTATCTGGTCTTACAAATTTATACTCATCTGACACCTCGTGGAAATCTGATGACATCCATGTATGTGGGATCGTTGTCAGAGGACCAAGTGGAGCTGCTGGATCTCTTGGTTCTCCGAAGGCTTCTTGATGTTACGGCAGACAGTCGTCAGTTCTTCAGCTGAGATATCAGGATTCACTGAAACAGGAAGCAACAGGGTGACTACAACAACAAAAACTCAGGATGAGGAATAAAGTCACCATCCAGCATCCTGCAGCATTTCTTACCCGTTTGGTGTCATTTCGATTGAATTATTATCTCCTCTACTTGGTCAGGTGTCTTAAAATGCTTCACTGACTTTCGGGTCTATTCAGACTCTAAATGTCTGAATCCACCCTATTATCAGACTTTGGCTCACCTTTCCTATCGGAGTTTTCAATCCAAATGACCTCTGACCCCTTCCCTCCTGTTGAGACATGATCATCATCATGGCTCACACAGCAGCCCATTGGTACAGATCTTTTTTTTTTTTTTCTTCTTCCTTCTTCTTCCATCCAGAAATCTGAAACCAAACCAAGATCTTCTGTCTTTATGAACGGGGACAGAGAAAACGGTGTTCCGGATGTCCACCACTGTGAAGACAGATGAAGCGTTGAAACGTTGTTTTGTTCTGTCACCGACTTCCTTCACTCTGCGTCACAGCTGCATTTTATCTGGATCCAAAACATCACCGTCATACTGGGGGTCCCGGTCAACTCCTACATGACGCCAGTCACTGCCCAGAGCAGTCATCCAAACCCGCTGGACCTCTCCGTCATCAAGGTGGCAGGACCGTCCGAGGTCCTCCACGTCACAGACAGATCCCTCCACATCCTCCCCATGGGAGGTCAGGCCTTCTTCAGCCTTTTTAACATCGTCAGTGTTAGGATCGTCAGGATTTTCAACTTCAATGAGAGGAACAGTGTCAGCGGCTGGCCTTCTCCTTGTTCACGCCTCTCTCAACCATTTCTGGCTCTCTTCGAAACCTTCTTGGTGTTCTGTTTTGTGTCAATTTTTATCTTATTCTGCAGTTCAACTATTTTCTGTGAGTTTAGAGTTTCCTTAAAACCATATTTACTTATTAATCCGTTACCAGGTCACGGGGGTCTGTCTGAGCCTATCCCGACGCATAGCAGGTGAAAGGCAGGGGTCCACCTGGACAGGTCGCCAGTCCACATACAAAGACAGAAAAACATGCACACTCACATTCACACCTACGGGAAAAATGAACACTTAACCTAGTATGCATGTTTTTGGACTGTGGGAGGAAGCCGGAGTACCTGAGGGAACCCACGCAAGCACGGGGAGAACATGCAAACTCCACACAGAAAGACCCACCGGGCCGGGAATTGAACCAGGAACCTTCTTGCTGTGAGGCAACTGTGCTAACCACTAAGCCACCATGCTGCCCTTACTAATCCATTTCCCCATTTATTTTTTTTTTTTAATTATTATTAGATAATTAGATTAGATAGATCTTGGTCGGTCTCAATACCTAGGGTATTCTAACACCTGGATTTTTTGTCAGTAGGACAGCAATTAAATCACCTGAAGTGGTAATCCTCGCTTCTACTCGACTCTCGAGTGAAGGATTCTCGCCTCTGCTTCCACAACAGGTTGCTGTTTACATTCCTACTGGTTTTACATGAGACAGAATACCTGCTGGTTTTGTATCTCCAGTCACACTCACAATCACTCAACACAGAAATGACGTCACTTTACCCACGGACTTTATCGGTTCCGCCGTCTATTTTTCTCTTTTAACCATTAGTATCTAGAATTTTCGCGTATTTTCTCACAGACTTTATCGGACTCCGGCGCCCCTCTTTTACCGTCAGTGTCTAGAATTCCACGGCCTTTAACACAGACTTTATCGGACTCCGGCGCCCCTCAACACCCTCTTCTTTCAGGGTAACACAACAAGATTTCACTTACCGACTCTGTCTTCCTTCGGTTCTCCCGTCAACCTTGGACTCCAGCCGGTGAGGCGGAAAACCAGTCTTGAAATTTATAAACGTCCACAGTTTTCCTGAAGTCCACCACACCTGCTGGATTCCTTGGTTTGTTGGGATCCGGCTCGAAGGACCAATTAAATGTCAGGTTTAAATGACCTAACATTTATTAAACACACAATAAGGAAGGAAGACAAAGTCAGTAAGTTTTTCATACATCATCACGGAGGACGGACAGAGAACCAGCCACATCTCAGCTGCTCTCGTCTCTGTCCACCCCCCCTCTGATGGCCTCTTGAGGCTTTTATTGAAAATAAGGAGGTCACAGATGACATGAAGATAAGCAACAAGTACAAGATGTATTCTCTGACGTGTACAACTATCTTATAAAACGAGCACAGTGTGTACAGTGTGTAAAATAACAATGAGATAAAACAAAGAGTGTGTTAAAGTTTAGTACTAGTTGTATTAATAATACTAATAATAATAATATAAATAATAGTAGTGACAAATATAATAATAATAAATCATTTAAATACCTCCTTCCTTTAAGCAGTTATTCTTACTGTTCCATTGTTGGCTCCTATCGTCACCGGTCATCGCCCCCCAACATCCCTCCTGCTCCAGGCCATCCCAGGCCCCCCCGACAAGCGGCCGCAGCAATCTAATGAACAGAAGGGGGGGCACGAACCGGCGGCCGTTGGCCCCACATCCCCTTCCAGTTCAACCCATAACCAGCTAGAGACTTGGCAGGCCCAAGGAGACAAGGACGCGAGATGCCCCAGGACCACCAGGCCCCCCAACGTATCACACCCCAGCCCAAGCAGGAACAGTGCCGCTGATGGTCCGCCAATGCGTCGGCGCACCGCCACAAGTCCTGGCTGCCGCTGCAGAGACACCGAGCTCCCATGGCCGACCAGCGCCGGACTGGCAGAGGAGGATTCAGGCGGCGAAGTGGGAGAGAAGATGGACAGAGAGAACCCGGGCAGCGCTACCAGCCCCAGGGGGACCGGGACAGCCACCAGCCACCAGCCCCAGTCCCCCAAAACACAGAGCCAAGATCGGAAGCACAGGGGGAGAACATAGCCGACACCCGGAGGCAGGGCAAGACCAGAGAGAGGGAGCCCGCTAACAGATCACGGCACGCCCGGGCAGCGACCTGCCACAGCACCATCCCCACCAGCAGGCCCCCCCAGATGCCGGCCCCAGTACCAGACACCACCAGCCAGGGCATACCCCAGACCCGCCAAGGCCCCAGATACCCCTATCACCAGAACTGATCTGTGGATCAGTCCGGGTCTGGAGCCTTAGTTCCTCAGATCCACTGGTCTGACCAGTCTAACCAGTACAGTGAAACAATATGAGGCACCATTATCTGTTCTGTTTCCAGGTGACTCTGGGACTGCTGGACCTCTAGGACTCCAAGGACAGCCAGGACTCAGAGGAGAACCAGGAGCAGCTGGAGGGCCTGGTTAGTTTTCATTTCTTTTTTTTTTTTAATTTTTATTGATTTGTCCCAGACATGTCATAACCATTGTATAAAATATTAGCTTTATATATATATATATATATATATATATATAGTTTTTTTTATGTTTGAAGTTTCGTCATGAAATGTAACAGTGATTGGTTTTTTTGATGACTTTCTGAATAAAAATAACAGATGATTCACTTTTAAAATCTTTTTTAAAAAGTTTTAATCAGGAGAACATAGCAGTCATAGTGAAGACAGACAATCCAGCTTATTTATGCGTTCCTGCATCCTCAAACACGTTTGTGGTTCTGCAGGACTGAGAGGTCCACCTGGAAGTCCAGGACCAACAGGTGCCAAAGGAGAAAGGGGGGACTCTGGGATCCCAGGTGAGGTGCTGAGGTTATTAATGGGCATACCTTGATTTTGCCTGAGCCTTACAGTCTTCCATATCTGCTTTTTCTACCAATTCTTCTGAGTTTCAATGTTTTAGCCTTCAACTGTGGCCCTCTGTCCTGATTACAGGCCCCCAAGGGCAAAAAGGAGGCATCGGCATCCATGGTCAGAAAGGTATCTAAAATTGTCCCTTTCTAATTTAAAGAAGGTAGATAGGAAGGAAAAGCTGCCAAAAATCATAAATGTGGTTGTTGGTAGACCAATACAGGCATCTCTTTGTGGACCAGGCCTGGTTTGGAGCCCCAGTCCTTGGTCCTCTAATCTAACAAAGCTACCCAGAAACATCAATACTTTTCTCTTCTGTCTCCAGGTGACACAGGGGCTGCTGGACCTCCAGGACTCAGAGGAGAACCAGGATTCAAAGGGCAACCAGGAGCAGCTGGCGAACCTGGTTAGTCTTATCTTGATCTCGTACTCTATAAGTTTCTGGAAAAAAAAGGGTTTGCTTTTATCCAGTGTGTTTTGTAGGACAGGTCTCAAATGTGCTTTATCAGACCATAGATGTGTCCATGTGTCTCTGCAGGTCCCATAGGTTCACCAGGAAATCAAGGACCTCAAGGTCCAAAGGGAGAGCGAGGGGGTTCCGGGGTCACAGGTGAGGGTTTGGATGACTGATGACTGAATTCTGGTTTCTACTGTTTCTACTGTAAAACTTAAATGTCCTGATTACAGGTTCTAAAGGACAAAAAGGAGACGCTGGGCTTCCTGGTCAGAAAGGTACAACACTGACCTTTTATAATTTAATATAAAAGAGATGAACCTAAAGTCTTTCTTCTTTATATGAGTCTATCAGAATTTAATTTTAACAATACATTAAAATAATTATTTTATTAAACAGCTTAATAAAACAAATAATGATTAAAATGAAGATAATAAACAGATAAACACCGAGAGAAGCTGCTGCAAAAAGCTGTCACTTCTGAAGCACCTTTCCTGAATTCATTTAACAGGAATATCCAGACATTCCTTCACACTAAAGATGGTACTGTTAACGACCCAGCGCAGCTCCACCTCCTTAACCTTTACCCACCCCCACCCCTCCCTGACTGAATCGATTTCATTGAACCGATACAGAACCTGCTGTCTGTGAAACACATGTTTACATATTCCTGATCAGGTTCCTCACGTGTGTCTACATGGATGTTTGTATCAGATTCCTGATGTTTTGTTGTTGACTCATTGCACAGGAAGTCCTGGAAATCCTGGCTTTCCTGGACAGAAAGGAGATACTGGAACTGCTGGTCCAGCTGGACCCAAAGGTAAGTGGTTTACAGTGGACCTTCTGTGGAAGTTCTGTGGACCTGCTGTGGTTTGAATACTACTTGTAATGTTTAATCAGCATTATACAGAATATTAACTTATTGTAGCATAATTAAGGGCATACATTAATGTTCTCATTCCAGCAATTACACTTTAATGGTTATGGTGTTATATTGATTATCAGTCCCAAATAAAACCGTCCAGTTGTCCAAAGGTTTTACTAAGATTTCTGAGATTAAGTACTTCTGGGGTGTTGGTGCTGTCCATTTTTACAGCTGTCACCTGGTTTTTTAAACGTATAAAAAGTTAGATAATTAACTTTTATGATTTTCTGGTTTCACAAAGATAAGGTTCTAAAAGTACTTTACTTTCCTGGAAAGTTCCAGATGATCAGAAATGTAACTAGTAAATCATGGTTCAGAATAATGAATTAATGACACTGACTTAGTTATCTGGTGAGTTTAGAATAACTAGTTCTTTATTTAGTAGACGTGCTTCAGATGTCACTTTCAGAAAACTGTGAAAACATTTCAGGTACATATTTTGTTGTACTGACAACAGGTGAAAGAGGACTGAGTGGGGCCAAAGGAGATCAAGGTGAGTGAAGAGGAAGAGAGGCATCTGCAAGGACCAAGACACCAAAGTCCAGAAACCATGACTCAGCCTTTGAGCGGAGAAACTGCTGTTAACAGCAGCTCTCCTTAATGATCAGGGCTCTTGTTATTTCTCAGGAAGGATATTAATTGTCTGCATGACCCCAGATGCAGATGGTGGATTTTAGCTGCTAAACTCTAGTATCTTTGGTTGATGTGAAGGAAAGAGATAATCACTATTACTTCTCATGTCACGAAGGAATAAAGTCTGTCCAGTAGGCAACTACCCCACACAAACACTGAAATCCACTCAAGTTCCAAATCCACAGCATGACAGCAATCGCAAGAAAAGTAGAGTCTAATCTAGTAAATACACAGTTGGAAAAGTTGTTGGCCCTCCATGATCCAGGTTTGTTGTAGTGTTGTTATCTAACTTGGTGCTAGTCCAGTTCTACACCATTACAGCAGGAGAAGATGTTGGTCTGGAGATCTCTAAATGACTCTGGATGGATGGATGGATGGATGGATGGATGGATGGATGGATGGATGGATGGATGGATGGATGGATGGATGGATGGATGGATGGATGGATGGATGTATAGATGGATGGATGGATGGATGGATGGATGGATGGATGGATGGATGGATGGATGGATGGATGGATGGATGGATGGATGGATGGATGGATATAGAGGTGTTTTTTATAGAGGTGTTTTACTTTTTTCACATGACTCCATGCTTGGATCTTTTCGTCTCCAGGTCGACCTGGACCACCAGGTCCAACTGGTCCCAAAGGACAGAGTGGAAGTAAGTTTCAATATTCAATTCAATACAATTTTATTTATATAGCGTCTATTACAACACAAGTTGTCTCTAGGCGTGTTTACTATCACTACATAAAACTGTACTGGAGTCTGAGGAACAAAATGAATGAAAAGTTCCTCATCTCACAGAACTGTTCCTTGTAAACATGCTGTTACATGTTTTAGCTTATTCCCTTTTATGGAGGGAAAAATGGGATTAAGGTCTCAAAAAGACCTCCACCAGGAATCAAACATGAACCTTCCCACCAAACACTCAGCAGCCACAATCCCTTTAATATTAACATTAACTATAACGAATTCATCAGAATTCTGACTCTGATCCAAATTTTTGACTTGGTAAACTTTCAGATTTGGGAGAAAACCTTTCAGACTGTGTACATATGAGTCACAGTTTCAGTTGTTCTCACTTAAGTTCCTCAACAATACTGAGGTGGAGCTTAGAGCCCCCTGGTGGCCATGGGGGTAAACATCTGTAAAGTCTGGACCTAGACAGGAACAGTTCTGTCTGGAATGACCCGTCTCCGGGTTAGTTGTGGGGAGACGTAAAAGCTTCTCTGGCAAACTGGCTGGTCTCGCAGCTCAAAGAAGATTTTACTGGACATGTCAGAAGTCATGACACCCTCAGCCATGAACCCGGAGGATCTGACTCAATGCTCACTAATGAGAAGTCCTGGAACCTGTAGTCTTTTCTGATAATGCTTATGATGATGCATGTATTTACTCATCTAGTTAATGTGCTGTTTTGCATGCATTTTGTGCATGTAAAACTTTTTTTTTTTTTTACTAAAAGTTCCCCCAGTAACTGATTTGCAGGTGTGGCAGAATCAGTGTCATTACAAATACAAATGCTATGTATACGTCTGCAGCTGCAGCGCAACAGAAACATGAGCGTCACCGCAGCAGGTTAAATTACTACAAACATGCTACATAACCACAGACGACTTCTCTGTACCAAAAACAAGATCATTAGATTAGTGGTGGATGATCAGCAGCACTGATGGTAAGGATGTCCAGCCAACCCTGACGCATTTCTCTGCAGCTCAAACGCTGTATGACAATGACATCAGCGGCACATTTTTACCCAGAGCTGCTCTAGGAAACTATACCATTTGTAAATGAAGCGTGACTGGGCTGGAGGTCGTTTTCAGCTCAAACACTTGGAGTACATGTGGTTGGGCTGGGTCGAGGTTGGATCAAGGTTGGTCTCAGCGACAGCAACATCTCGCAACATCTGGAGAGATGATGTGACAAACTAACGACTGGGCAGGGCCTTGTCGGGGGAACATTTATGTAGTGTGGGTGATGACTGCCGCCCGGGGCAGGACCTGCTACCCGTCCAGCCCGCACCCCGTTGGCTTCCTGTGTTCATCTGGTCTTCTCTGGAGGACTGTCTCATTGGTGACCCAGTTTCTCTTCCCTTTGACTACAACTATGCTCACATTCATGCAGGACGATATTTCCCCGTCCCAGCAGAACAGTGAAGATATGGATTCTGAGTGCTACATGGCACCGGCAACCAAAGTCTTAGCTTCAGTTCCTGTAGATTCTGGTAGTTATGAGTATGCACCAGCTCTGATTAGATGTTTGACAGATGCTCCAACTCAAGTTATCTACCCAAACTCTAAAAACTCCAAACGTGATCATCTGAAACTTTGTCCCACCACAGTGACCATACGTCTCGTACCTGGACCATCTAGAGGACGAGTGGAAGTCCTGCACAATAATGAGTGGGGTACAGTTTGTGACGATGGCTTTGACAGCTCGGAAGGCAGGGTGGTGTGCCGGATGCTGGGCTACTCATCCGTTGTTTCCACCTTCACTGAGGGTGCAGGTAAGAACAGTGCTCCATAATCAATGCTCCTCAGTGGAAATCTGGTCTGTGTAGATTTCCAAAGTTGCTATGATGAATGAAATTATTCTGATGTTATTTTTAACAGCCCTCACCAGTGCTGACACTCCTGCACTGATGTGGAGCATGTTAGTAGTTGATGTTTGCACATGGACAATGTGGATCATAGTAACAGACACACAGATATATTGTACAGGTACAAAAGACAAGCTATATATTAGCATTAATTATCTGTTAACCTGGTTAGTTGGTGGACTACAGAGACCACCATATAAACAGGTGTAGACAGCAGACACTGAGGTGGTCAGAGGTGGGACTGCAGGTCAGAATGTAGCTCTGGAAGCTCTGGCTTGCAACCATTTACAGAAGAGAAAAAGAGAGGACAGACCAGCACAACAAATTAATTCAATTCAATTCAATTCAATTCAATTTTATTTATATAGCGTCTATTACAACACAAGTTGTCTCCAGGATCTTTCCAGAGACCAGAACATGACCCCGATCAATTATTACATAAACAACGGCAGGTAAAAACTAACCTAGTGGAAGAAAAACCTTAAGCCAAACAGTGGCAGGAAAAACTCCCCTTTAAGAGGGAAGAAACCTGGATCAGGACCTGGATCATAAGGGGAAGAAACCTGGACCAGGACCTGGGTCATGAGGGGGAAGAAACCTGGACCAGGACCTGGATCATGAGGGGGGACCCTCCTGCTGAAGACCAGCCGGGTAGAGCAAGAAATAAGAAAGAATAGAGACATAGAGACACCGTCAAAGGTACAAGACAGGATACAATAGTAACTATCATCAGTAGTCCAATTAGACTTCTGTGTATATGGGTGATATATGGATAGACGGTGATCCAAGGGGATGAGGACTGCAGGTCGGGATGTCAGCAAGTATCCAACAGACATCCATACAGACAGGTGAAGGCAGACACTGGGATGGTCAGAGGTGGAACTGCAGTTACTGCAATTACAAGAACAATGGACAATTATACTTATGAGACACTGTTCATTAATAACTGAGGACCGAGCTGAAGAAGGGCAATTCAGTTTAATTTCAATTCAGTTTTATTTATATAGTAGTCTTTTACAACACAAGTTGTCTCCAGGATCTTTCCAAAGACCAGAACATGACCCCCGAGCAATTATTACATAAACAACGGCAGGTAAAAACTCCCCTTTAAGAGGGAAGAAACCTGGACCAGGACCTGGATCATGAGGGGGAAGAAACCTGGATCAGGACCTGGATCATAAGGGGGAAGAAACCTGGATCAGGACTTGGATCATAAGGGGGAAGAAACCTGGACCAGGACCTGGATCATAAGGGGGGGCCCTCCTGCCAAAGACCAGCCGAGTAGAACAGGAAGTAGAGAGAGAGCCGTGGTTCTGGATAATAATTCCCAAGGACTGCATGTATAAGCTGAACAGGATTGGCCCTAGAACTGAACCCTGTGGGACACCATAGCAGACCCTCGTCTGCACTGAAGAAACCTCATGAACATGAACAAACTGGAATCTATGAGACAGATATGATTTAAACCAATCTAGAGCTGTCCCTTTAATCCCAACAACAAACTCTAGTCTCTGCAGTAAAATGCTGTGATCTATGGTATCAAAAGCAGCGCTGAGGTCCAGCAGAACCAGTATGGACACTAATCTATTATCTGAGGTCCAGCAGAACCAGTATGGACACTAATCCATTATCTGAGGTCCAGCAGAACCAGTATGGACACTAATCCATTATCTGAGGTCCAGCAGAACCAGTATGGACAATAACCCATCATCTGAGGTCCAGCAGAACCAGTATGGACAATAACCCATCATCTGAGGTCCAGCAGAACCAGTATGGACACTAATCCATTATCTGAGGTCCAGCAGAACCAGTATGGACACTAATCCATTATCTGAGGTCCAGCAGAACCAGTATAGGCACTAGTGGGTCTGCAGCTGCTGCAACCACCTTTTCCAGAATTTTAGAGATAAATGAAAGGTTGGAAATTGGTAATTGGGTTAACAGAAAAACAGAGCCCCAAGACCACACCCTGCCCTCACCGAACATGCTATAAACCAACTTAGACCAAATCTTTCAAGATTCCTCCTCTGTTCTTCCTCTGTTCTTGCATGACATTCTTGTTACAGCCTGTAGATGTTATCATTAAAAAGCATGTCAGTGAAGCATTGTCGTCTATCTCCAGGCTCTGGTACCATCTGGCTGGATGATCTGGAATGCACAGGGTTAGAATCCCACATATTTAACTGCTCACGCAGTGGCAGTGGACAACCGGGAATCGGTAGTCATAATTGCAATCACGGTGAGGACGCTGGAGTGGA
The DNA here is from genome assembly GCA_014839995.1 of Xenentodon cancila. Classification (NCBI taxonomy): domain Eukaryota; kingdom Metazoa; phylum Chordata; class Actinopteri; order Beloniformes; family Belonidae; genus Xenentodon; species Xenentodon cancila. The sequence goes on from CM026200.1 coordinate 33,632,325, forward strand.
GTGCCGTTAGACTGAAGAAGAATTTCAGCTGCTGCTCCACATACAGCCAAAGACCAGTCCAACCAGAGACCAGACCAGAGATCAGACCAAAGCAGAGACCAGAAGAACCAGAGACAGACCAAAGGCCAGTCCAACCACAGACCAGACCAAAGATCAGACCAAACCAGAGACCAGAAGAACCAGAGACAGACCAAAGGCCAGTCCAACCAGAGACCAGACCAAAGATCAGACCAAAGCAGAGACCAGAAGAACCAGATACAGACCAAAGGCCAGTCCAACCACAGACCAGACCAAAGATCAGACCAAACCAGAGACCAGACCAGAAATTAGAACATAGACCAGACCAACCAGAGACCAGACCGCAGAAGACCTGTGATTGCAGCTAAAGGTTCTACATTTCTGTTTCATGAAGAGTTCCTGCTGAGAACTTTCAGAACACTGATATACCTACTCGAGGAGTTCAACTCCATCTATCAATCATCCATCTACTAGCCACTAAGTCGACACACTGAGCCTCAGTTAGTTGCCATGCCAACACAGTACTCCACTAATAACTTACAAAAGTGAAAGGAGGGTCGGTTCCTGCTTATGACTTCAAAAGTTTGAGCTGGAACCTTCCCACCCATCTGACTAAACTGATGATGTCATCTGGATGGAAGAGAGATGTCTTCAAGAAGCAATGAAAAATCCAGCTGCCTTGGTTCCCGAGAGTGACGCTCCAGAAGCCACAACAGCAGAGAGAGCTGCTCCTTTAGCAGACTGAAATGGAATAAAGATTTTCTATTACTACAAAAAGTGACCACATTCATGTAGATGCTTCAAGATCCTTGAATTTGTATTTCTGTGCTTTTGAGGTAGAAAATGTTGTTGGCTCATTCATTGAAACACTCTGCAACATATGATCAGATGAGTTAGTTATTCAAATTTGTCAAAATGTGTGCTTCAATTTTTAAATCTGTTCATAAAGGTGTTTTTCATCAATTCAATTCAATTCAATTCAAGTTTATTTATAAAGCACTATTTAAAAAAAAACCTCAGTTTAGCCAAAGTGCTGTACAGCATAAGAACAGGAAAATTCCAGACTGACCAATAAACAAAAAAAAAAATATCCATACTAGTGCAGATTTAAAATAAAACATAAAACAGTACAATAAAAGTAATACATATAATTAAAAACAATTAAAACAAAGGTAATAAACTACAATCATACAAGTACTCATACACAAGAAACCAAGATGTCATGCTCAGGATGGTGGGAACGCCAATGCATAGAGGTGTGTTTTTAACAGGGTTTTAAAACGTTAAAACGTTCATCAGATCATATATGAGAAAATCAGGACCCTCATTTGTAATGATTTTGTATGTGTACATGAATAATTTTACTGCCTACAAATGTTAGGAATTTTGGGACGTTTTCCTGACCACATGCAGATAGTACTGGTCATATTTCATCTGTTGGGATTTTTATAAGGATGAATTCATACTATCAAAATAAAAACAAAAATTAAGCAGCCAAGCCTTTTGTCTTATTGGAGACATTCCTAATAATGTTGGCCAAAATGGTCCACAGCAGGCGTCAGATGTTCAAAAGAGTTTGTGACCCTGGAACAAACCAGCTCCAGCCATCATGACCAACAAGATCTACGTCAACTGTTGCATAAACGCATCAGTTTCCCAACATTCAGATTCATTAGGAAGGAAGATGGACACCAAAAGTCCAGCAACATCTGGTTCTCAGGGTAGACTCCAGCACATCAAAAAAGAACACAAAAATATCCTGCAGTTCCACTACTGACCACAAGGATGCTGCTGTTCCTTAACTCTAACTAGGTTATTAAAGGTATGTTCTTTTGAATGACACCTGGCAATGGCTGCTGGTTAGCTGCCCTCTCTTTAACTTCTTGGTGCTAAGTTGTGAGCTGGGAATAAAGATCTAACAGAACACAATCATTCCTATTCTATAGACGATATGTATTACTGTTAAATGTACTAAGAGGCCACTGAGCCTGGTTCTGGGGTGCTTTGGAAGGATGAAGCTTAGCTGATGAGCAGTTACCTTCATCCTGCTATAGACCACTATGGACTAACTGGTGCTTTGTGCACTGGTAACTGGCAGCTGCCGGAGCAGCCAGTTCTTCCAGACCAATGTCCCTCCAGGTTGGCCTGGACATTTTGTACTGACTTTGCCTAGACCTCTGCCGGAAGGCAGGGCCCAGAGGACCAACAGGTCATACTCAAATAGCTCATCAAGGGTCCTATTGGTGCCCAGTCAGAGCTTCACAAGTTCTTGTTACAGCTGTGCTTGTTTTTAATTGTGTTTTCAGTACCAACACTTGAAATGAGGATCTTTGGACAGATTAGATCAGAAAGCATGTAAGCTAATAAACTAGGAAGTTTCTGCTTCTGAAACATTCCAGGCGGATCCGAGGACAGAAACAAACCCACAGTGAATCCACATGGCGGCGCTTTGGCTCCTGGTGAGACTGATTAGGCAGTGGAAGTCTCTACCATCTGAGCTTCAAGGCTGCGTCCAGGCACGTCAGCTGCACCAATGACATTTCAGTCAAATATTCCTTCGGTTGGAGTGGTCGTTGAGCAGATGCTGGGTAGGCTGGATCAGATGGAGCCTTAGTGGCAGTAGATTCAGCTGCTGGTTGGTGATCACTGTGGTTTGTTTCATTACAAGCAGTGTATGGTGAGCGTTTGTTTCGATTCATTGTAAGTATTTATAAATCAATAAATAATCCCACAGAAAATACATTTTTTTCTAGACTTCTGCTTCATTTCAGCTGCAGCAGTCACACTTCCAGTTCTAGTTTTTTGACTGCTGCAGATCATTTACGTTTCATCATAATTATTATTACATTACAAGAATGCTCAAGACTGTGGAGATGACAGCGGACTTCAGGAGGAAATCCCCACCACCACAGTTTAACCTACTCCAGGACCTGCTGATCACCTTCTACTCTGCCATCATCCAGTTTGTCCTGTCCTCTTCCATCACTGTCTGGTTTCGATTAGTCATCAAACAGAACTGGTAGAGACTGGAACAGCCATCTGGACCGCCATCCAGGACCAGTGGACTCTGTCATCAAGGTCTTCATGGACCTGCTTTGTGCACTGGTCCACAGTCATGTTGGAAGAGGAAGGAGCAGCTCCAAACTGTTCCCACAAAGTTGGGAGCTGGAATTGTCCAAATGTTCTTGGTCTGCTGAAGCATCCAGAGTTCCTTTCACTGGAACTACGGATCCAAGCCCAGCTTCTGAAGAACAACCCCACACCATAACCCCCCTCCACCAAACTTTACACTTGGAACAATGCAGTTAGACAAGTACCGTTGTCCTGGCAACCACCAAACCCAGACTGGTCCATCAGATCACCAGATGGAGAAGCTCCATTCATCACTCCAGAGAAGGTCTCCACTGCTCCAGAGTCCAGTGGCGGCGTGTTTTACACCACTGCATCTGACGCTTTCCACTTGGTGATGTTTGTCTTGGATGCAGCTGCTCGACCATGGAAACTCATCCATGAAGCTCTCTGAACACTGTTCTGGAGATGATCTGAAGACCACATGAAGTTTGGAGGTCTGTAGTGATCGACCCTGCAGAAAGTTGGAGACCTCTTCACACTATGCACCTCAGCATCAGCTGACCCGCTCAGTTTACGTGACCGACCACTTGGTGGCTGGGTTGCTGTCATTCTCAAACACTTCCATCCATTATCTATACCCGCTTAATCCGTTTCTGGGTCACGGGGGTCTGTCAGAGCCTATCCCGATGCATAGTAGGTGAAAGGCAGGGGTCCACCTGGACAGGTCGCCATCGCAGGACCACATAGAAAGACAGACAAACGTGCACACTCACATTCACACTTACGGGCAATTTAGTTTGATCAATCAACCTACCCTGCATGTTTTTGGACTGTCGGAGGAAGCCGGAGTACCCAAAGGGAACCCACGCAAGCACAGGGAGAACATGCAAACTCCACACAGAACGATCCACCGGGCCAGGAACCAGGAACCTTCTTGCTGTGAGGTAACAGTGCTGACCACTAAGCCACCGTGCTGCCTCCTAAACACTTCCATGTTCTTATAATACAGCTGACAGTTGACTGGAATATTTAGGAGCCAGGAAATTTCAGGTCTGGATTTGTTGCTCAGGTGGCATCTGTAGTGGATTTTCTCAACGTCCAATTATTTAACTATTACCTTAAAAATAAACCTTAAATCTATAGTAGTAAATTACTGATGAGAAGTTTCCACGGAGCAATGATGAGACAGAAACAGCTGGCGTCCAAGTCTTAATGCTGGTTTATTGTAGAGTTACAACAGCACCATGCATGAGAAGTAGCCCGGGCTAAGTCTGAAGATGTACAAAACACCCTCTTCTTTTATACTGTTTTTGGGCTTGGGGACACTCCCCTCTGACCCCTCTCTTCTGTTGGTCTCTTTTTCTTTTATCTTCTTCCATTAGGTGTTTCATATCATTCTTACCGGTGTCTGGTCTGATCATTCTGGGTTTTTTTAAAAACATGCATAAGGCCCCTCCTCTACCGAGGGGTAGTTCCTACACGATGCCTCTCGTTTCCTACAGGCCAGATAGCAGTATACACATCAAGGGCATCACACCCACACCTGTTCATACATCAAAGGCATCGCCTCAACATACTATCTGCCCCTCTTATCACACATTATATGCCCCTCTTCTATAGCAATAATTTTGTTGTGACAGTTTAATGAGGCAGCTGGCTCTTCTGGGCTCACACCAGTACCTTTCCACGGCTCTTCTCCTTTACAAATAAGCTTACATGTTTCATTACAATTCTCATGGTGAGTATAAATTCAGTGTTTAGACATCATTCAGTGATTAAACAACATTCAGTGCTTAGACGCCAACCAGTTACTACATTCCCCCCTGTGGTCCTAAAAAGGACCACCCTTCACCCTAAAGTCATTTTCCATATAAATGCACACACAGAATAATAAGATACAGCATACAGGATATTGAGGTAACCATATAAGTACCATTCCAGAGTAAATTCCCTACATCCTACAGTGAGGATCACATGAGGTGTTTATCAAATCCGCATAAAACCTACCCTGATCTGAAAACACTTCACCACCATCCCGGGACTTGCCCATCCTAATGGTGTTGTGATCGTCACTGTTGGGCTCCTACCTGAGTTCTGCAGACATGGCCAGGGAAACATCCTCCCACTGTGATGCAGGGAGGTAAAACCCCGACCAGGTGGCAGAGTCAGCAGTACAGTATTTCACTAAAGTTACAGTAAACACTCGTGAACATGCAAATCAAATAGTCGTGAAGGATAATACTTGTAAAAACCACACACCAGACCATGTCTATTCTGCATTAGCAGCTAGTTACCTTTGGTCTGTCAGGGGCGAACCCCGGCTATACTTATGAGGATCAATCCTCTTAAAACATTTTTTTATAAGAAATGTTTTCTGTTGTTTTTTCTCCAAACTCCTTTTGTCCATAAGGGCAGGGTCCGCTGGCAGAACCCCGTAATGCGTAGAACGATCTTCATCATGCTTGTGTCTACACAAGCTAAACCTTCATCATTGGGATTATAAAACCCCCAATACATCCAACAGTCATATTGTTTATTTAACAATACTCTTACTCATTGTACCTATGTACTAATGAATACATCACAGGGCCAGGCCCTCACAATTTAACTGCTGTCTAAGTGTTACTTATGCTTAGGTTCTATCAATAAGTAGTCATAATTACACATCCATTGTTTGTATTTAGTAATATCCCCAATCAGTTATTGCAGTAGTCCCTTCACAGTTCATTGTTGTGACGTGGGGAGGCACGTTCCACTCCCCTACTCAGCATGACTTCCATTCCAGTGACTGCAGTAGCTTGCTGTTGTAGTCTGGTGTGGCAGAACTTGAGGAGAGTGGTGTTGGCCTGCTGGAGATGTGTTATGGTTTGTTTGGCTTGATCACGTTCAGCTTGCAACTGGCCCACCTTCTGCTGGAGCATGATAGCTGTCTGGCGGGCATCATTCAGCTGCACAATCAGATTCTCATGCTCGACTCTCAGCTGCTTCAGCTTCTGGTTAGTTTTGCGTTTATAAGTAGTGCGCCTGATCTTCCGGATCTGTTTGCGGGCCATAGGGGTCAGTCCTGCTTGCAATGAGGAGTAGACAGCTGTACTCATAGTCCCTATCTCACTGCGGAGCTCCTCCCTGCGTGTATACTGCTCAAAAGGATGGACCAGGAATCTGGAGATCTGAGCCACATCACTTGGGCTGAGCCTGAGATAGGGTGGTCTGTAGGACGTAGGCTGGATCACTGCTGATGGTGGACCATGGTAGATGTCCACCATAATTTCACGATCTTCTGGATTCACCGGACTTGCTGGACTGGACTTGATGACCTCTGGCCCCTGGATCATAGTTGAATCTGCGGATGGTCTCGCTGGTCTCCTCGGTGGTGCCTGGAAACGGCTCCCCCCTGGTACCTCTGGTGGCGGGTTGGGGTACCACTCCTCCTGCTGGAACTCTCCAGGGTTCCTGTTTGGAACAAGTGTGCTTGTACCTACGTGTGGCTGTGTATCTAAAGGTATGTATGTGTTGTCCCAGTGTCCCTGCCCGTCATCCGGGGTCACTTGGGGTCCGGTAAAGAACGCCTCCGCTATTTTCAACAGTCTGTGATGGAGACCTTGGCTGTTTTAGTGACTACTTAATGATTAGACATTCATGTATGCATCTATACATATATATATATATATAGTTGCTGAATTTTAGCATTATCAAACATTAGAAATATTATTATCCCGGCCAATGCGTACCCATTGACTCAGCTCCCACTTCTTCTGTCAACACATAATCACATATATCTGCCTTGACATGCATTACATGTTTAATTTCCCCATTAGCGTTATCGATTATTCCCCTGTTAGTAGCTAATGTGACCATTGCTAGGGCACATGTGTCTAACGTGTGACGCGAAGCTGCTGTGTTCAGATTAGTATTGTCTAGTACTACAATTTCCCCCGTTGTTAAGCCACAAAGGGTTAACATCATCAGCATGCTACTAATCTGAGTCAGAGGAATACCACTCCCCGCCCGGTGTGGGCGGATGTACATCCGCCTGTGGGCCAAGTGAGCCCCGCGTCTCTTCTTGTGGTGGATAAGGTGGTGATGAGCGTGCCTGTGAAGGGCCACGACCTGTGCCCACCACAGCCCCATCAGGATCCTCTGGGTGTGGCAAATGGTAGTCTTCAGATGCTGGTAAGATCTCTTCAGGCGGCTCCTGACCTTCCGAGCCGCGTGCATCAGCATGAGGCTCACCAAGGTCAATAGGCGTACCGGCAGCATCAGAACTCTCTGACTCAGTGGACTGTAGTCGCTGTTGACGGCGGGCTGACAATCGAGCAGACCTCCTCTGGCCAGTTGAGGACAGCGACTCGGAGGTGGAGGAGGCCGGCGAACGGCTGAGATCGGTGGCCGGAGGGAGGCTCTGCGCCGCCCTTTCAGCATGCTCAGACTCTGACGGGCCCGGAAAGTGTCCAGGAGGGTCAGGAGGTCTATGACGGGTGCAGTGGTTTTTATGGAACCAGAAGGGCTTACCTTCAACCTTTAAGGCAGTGGGAGTAGTGAGCACAACCTTAAAAGGACCCTCTCTACGAGGCTCGTTCCACTGACGTCTAAACACCCGTATGAACACCTGGTCACCAACTTGGACGTCTCGTGCGTCTACTGGAATGTTTGTCTCGTCTTTGCAGTGGGCTTCTTTCACCTGTTGAAACACAAGTCTGTGGATTTGAGTCAAAGCACGCAGATAGTCACCCAACTCTCGCTCCAACTGTGCAATAGCTGGTCCTTCAAGGGGTCCTCTGGTCTGTGGGAGTGGCATAGGCCGACCTGTAAGCATCTCATGAGGGGTTAGGTGGGTTAATCGATTGGTTTGAGACCGCATTGCCATCAGAGCAAGGGGCAGCGCATCTACCCAGGTTAGCCTGCCCTTGCTATCTGCCATGATCTTAGCAATTTTAGTTTTCAAAACACCATTGGCTCGCTCCACAGAGGCTTGAGACTGCGGATGATAAACACACCCGTACTTCTGTTTGATTCCCAGGATCTTAAACATTTCCTGTATTATCTGTGAAACAAAGTGTGGGCCATTATCAGATGATATGGTGTCTGGCATCCCAAACCTAGGAAACACTTCTTTACATAGAAATTTTGCTGCTGACTTGTGATCAGCCTTGGAGGTTGGGCATGCCTCGATCCACCTGCTGAACCTGCAAACAACAACAAGCATGTAATCTTTTACCTTGCACCCGGTCGATCATGTCCACATAATCCATGATCAGATGGCGAAAAGGTCCATCTGGCATGGGAATGTGAGCTAGCGGCTGGGTGAACGTTTTACGAACATTGTACTTCGGACAGTGAGGACACAGAGCAAGTTCTCTGTCAACCATCGGTGTCATGTACGGCGACCACCACACAGCTTGTAGCTTCCTGATTACTTGGGCTCTGGAACAATGATCCGGTTCATGCATCTTCTTAATAGCAATAGGCAGTAGAGATAATGGTAAAACAAAATGTCCGCAGAAGCCCCTCCACAGCCCTGGATGAGGGTGTGAGGTCCGGACAGCGCCTCTTTGAACCCACAAGCGTTTCTCTGCCTCTGAGACCTTGTTCTGTGCTTCTATCAATGATGCTAGGTTTGTAATGGGTGCACAGTCTTCCTCAAACAAAATTGGTCCCTGTATGGTCTGTCCTGTTGCTTCTTTGGCTGCTTCGTCTGCTAAGTTGTTTCCTATTGCTACTGGTGATTTGCTGTTCTGATGTGCTGCACATTTAACTATGGCTAATGCAGTTGGAAGTTGCATAGCCTGTATCAGCTCAACTACTGCTTTCCCATGTGCTACTGGAGTTCCATCAGTTCGCACAAACCCTCTCTGTCTCCAAATGCTTGCGTTTATGTGACATACTCCGTAACCGTATCCACTATCAGTGTAAATTGTTGCCCTTTTGTCAGCTGCTAGTTTGCATGCGGCAGTCAGTGCTTTAATCTCCGCTAATTGGGCGGAGCAAGGCTGGTCCACACTCACGGATAGCACTTTAGTAAAAGTACCATCAGGATTTAGTTGAACTATGCCATATCCTGCTCTATTTCCTGTCTCACCCCTAACACATGAGCCGTCAACAAACAATGTCAGGTCAGACGGGATGGGGTGGTTGTACAATTCCTCTCTCACTTTCATGAAGGTGTCCGTCTCCTTGAGACAATCATGGGGCTCACCTTCAGTTGGCAATACCATTCTGGTGGCTGGATTGATTGCAGTGCATCTCAGCACCGTCAGGTCTGGTCCTGAAAGCAGAATCTCATAACCTGTTCGTCGTGCTTGGGTTATCACAAAGCGTGGGCTGGTAAGCAATGCATGCAGTTGATGCGAAGTATACAAAAATACTGGATGGCCCATAGTGATCACAGAGGCCTTTTTGTAAGCGAAGGCGGCCGCTGCTAACCCTTGATAACAGGGTGGCAGCCCTTCCTCCACGCTATCTAATTTTGTGCTGTAGTAGGAAATTGGCTGTTTACCTGTTGGAGTCTCTTGCATCAACACTGCACATGCATACCCACGTCTTTCTGCCACATATAAATGGAATGGTTTGCCGTAGTCTGGATTGGCTAGAGCTGGGGCAGTCTGGAGATCTTTTTTCAGCATTTGGAATGCCCCTTCTGCCTCGTCAGTCCACTGTAGTCTGGCTGACTGTTGTCCTTGTCCTGCTGCTCGGATTAATGCTCTTAACGGGGCTGTTTTGAGAGCATAATCACAAACCCAGGGTCTGCTGTAACCTGCCATTCCCAAAAAAGACAACATGTGACCAACAGTTTCAGGTTTTGGTATTTGACTTATGGCTTCCAGCTGGGACGGTGCAATATGCCTCTTGTCCCCACTTAGCTGTCTGCCCAAATATTCTACTGTTGTTTGACAGAATTGCAGTTTTTTCTTACTTACTTTATGACCTCCTTCTGCCAGAGCCGTCAGCACTGCAATAGAGTCTTTTTCACATTGCTCTTTTGAATCAGAGCAAATCAGGATGTCATCGACATACATCAAGGTGGTTGACTGTATGTCTAGGTGGCTGAGATCATTTGCAAGAACACGATTAAAAATGGATGGAGAGTGCACAAACCCTTGTGGTAAGCGAGTGTATGTATATTGTTGACCCTTATAAGTGAAGGCAAACAAATATTGTGAATCAGGATGAACTGGTACACTGAAAAATGCAGAGCACAGATCTATCACTGTAAACCATTTTGTACCTGGTGGTATATTGGACAACAACGTGTGGGGGTCAGGTACAATGGGCATTTCTTCAGCCACAATAGCATTAATTTGTCTCAGATCATGCACTAGTCTATATTCATTACCACCTGTTTTCTTGATGGGAAAGATCGGGGTGTTGCATGCACTTTTTGTTTTTATTAAGACTCCTGCTTCCTCTAATCCTGTTATGATGGGATTTATACCTTCTATGGCATCCTGTCTAAGGGGATATTGCTTCTGGTAGGGTAATCTAATGTGTGATCTTAAACTGAACCTTTGTGGTTCAGCTGATTTTACTAATCCTACATCTGTCTTGTGTTGTGACCATACTTGTGCTGGGACCTGTTCTAATAATTCTATGTGTTCTTGCGTCATTACCATGTGCCTAGCTCTTTCCCGCGGTAGTTTAACCCTTTCTGCTATCACTTCATCTGCGTGTGTGCATGTGATTTTGAAAAATAGTCCATCTGATGAAACACTGACTTCGGGGCAGTCTGTTGGAGTCCAAGCTTTGACTTGTCTTGCTGCGAGGATCATAGGACCTAGATCATGTGACTCATATTTATCAGCAATTAACAGAGTGACATGAGGTGACGAGTTAGGAACTTGGAACCAGTCTTTGATCTTTTCTTCTGCGAACTTTACAGCTGCCGCTGCTCCTTGAGGTCCTACTATGATGTCTTCATACTGGATAACTGTAGTTCTGTTGTTAATGTTGTCATCCCAGCTTTTCTCAAAGTCTTCATGAGTTTGATCTCTGTCATACAACATGGTACAGTGGAGTGGAAGTGTTGGCTCTCTAGCCATGTCATAGTGATTCATTACCAGTGGTCTCCATGCTTCCCACTCATGGTTGAGGAAAGAATCAGGCGTCGTCAGTTTCATCCAGTAGACTTGTGCCTCTGGGTCTTTGGATGAGACCTGTGGAGATCTTGTAGGAGTCGTTAGTGGCATCATGAGGACAGACATGCAATCAGGTTTGTCGTCTGTTACTTCAAAATAGATGCCATCTGGTGTACATTTGATTTTTGCATTCAGCCGACATAGTACATCCCTTCCCAGGAGATTAATTGGTGTATCTGCTGAATACAATAGAGGAGTATAAATCGTCTTGTCTCCTATTTTCAACGGAACCGGCTCAGTCATTGGTATTATTTGTGTCTTCCCAGAGAAACCTACTGTTCGAATCTTTGAAGCTGAGAGGGGTAGGCCGGCTCCTTGTTTTCCTATGCAGGAGTACGCGGCTCCTGTATCTACCATGAATCGATGATGATGATTATTCACAGTCACATCTATTATAGGTTCAGTCTGTGGTTGTTGTGTTAATATGGGCAAAATTACCTCCCCCTCAGGTTTCTCTGGGCATCCCTATTGCCAGTATGCAGCTGGACCCATCCACGGTCCATTACCTTGTGGATCAGGGCCTGTTCCTGGGTTGGAGAATCCTGGGCTGGAACTCTGAGTCCCCATCCAAGGGTTGATCGGACAGTCCCTCTGCATGTGTCCTGTTTGTCCACATCCCCAGCACTGCAACCTCGATTGGTAATGTGGTGCTGCTGAAGTTACCTGTGGGGCTGATTGGTACTGGCCTGGAGGTGGGCCTCGTGTCTGCCTTTGGGGCCTTGTCCATCTTCCCCTCATGGGTGGGCCACCTCGTCCTCTCCCAGCTACAGGCTGCTGGATGCCTCCTCCTTGGTTGAGGTGCACATGGATAGGTGGGATCTGCTGATTCTGAATTTGGCCTGTGGGTGGCACTATAGGAAAAGCATTAGGCGCAGCAGGTGTCTGTTGAGTGGGAGGAGGTGCCATGTTGGGTGCTATTACAGGTGCTTGTGTTACCGTTCCTTCCTCAGGTTTTGGCTCGGGAGCGATCACACTCACGGCTGCTTGAGGCTTAGGTCTCTCTCTGTCCTTCTTCTGCTTTGCCAGCTCACCTATTTGCAGCTGAGTCAGCTTGGTAGCCAGCGCCTTGCTCTGATCGTCCAAGGCCTGCTTTTCCTCTCTGTGTGCATTCACATAGTGGATTACATGCTCAGAGAAAACAGGCCATTCCATTTTCATTAATCCCACCACTCCATTCAGCTTTGCTTGTACCTCTTTGGGCATGGCATTCTTCACATACAGCATAAACAGTGCTCTTGTGGAGTTATTTTCATTCCACTCACTCCCTGTTTCAGCTTTCCACATTTTCTGATAATCATACAGAAACTGTGATGGGTTGTCACACTCCTTCAAACACTCTTTCTCCAGCTTAGCTGGATCCATGCGTGAGGGGTACTTATCTCTTAATGCTTGCCACACCTGAGTCCGCATCAAATCGAACGGCACTTCATCATGATTATGTGTGGTCATCATTGGTGTATATCCGGCCATCTCAAATATCTCTGCGGTAGCAGCTCGTCCTGCAGCTTTTATCAGCAGAGCCTTGATGTCTCCTCCAGCCAGCTTTATTCCTCCTGTGAGTTCTTCCAGCTTCTCGATCCATTTGTTTGCTCCATCTGTCAAAGGAGTTAACTTGCCTGCAAGAGTTATCATATCCATAAATGACCATGGAACATACCGATAGGCGTTGTTAGGTCCTTTGGCCAGCAGGGGATACACTCCCCCTGCAACTTCCCGCTGGGACGGGTCTCTCCTTATACTCCTGCTCCTGGTTATCATCCCTTTTTGCTTTTTTATTTCTTCCACCTGCAGGTTAAGGTCAAAAGTCTGACATACATTAGCCTTGGGGGGTGTGTACTCACTCCCATAGTGAGGCGGAGGCTGCGGGTGACTCCTGCCTGTGGCCCCTCCTGCATGATCTGTGCATTTCTCCATATCTGAGCCTGCTTCGCTGTCCTCGTCCGTAGATCCACTCACACTGCTGTCGTCATCCTTATCATCTTTTTCTGCTGTCCTCCCACCATCCGTACGCCTCGTTTCTGGCTGATCCTCCCTTAACAGACTTCCCGAGATTTCTGGTGATATCTGGACTTTGTGTTGCATATCGCTGTCTATCAGTTGTTTCAGCTGTTGCAGTTCTTTCTCTTCTAGTTCTCTTATTTTGTCCTCATAACTTTTTATTTTTTCACGTCTTTCCTTATCCTCTGCAATTTCTTTTGTTGTTTTATATGATGTGGTGTGATTTTCCCTTCGTCTACTGTACCTTTCCCTGCCTAGTTTTTCTTCTTCTTCATTTATTACAATTTGTATTTTTCCCGTGATCGTTCCTGCTGCATCTTCTGGGTCTGATATCACAAACTGTCCTGCCTCTCCTGTGTTATACGGCGGCGGTTTGAGAGCTGCATTTCCCTGCACTATTGAGTTCCTGGTGGCTTCTACTCTAAAGTATTGTAGGATATCTCTCTGCTCAGCATTTTTCTGTTTTTTCTTTAAGTGCGTTGCGTCATACTTTTTGTCCTTCTTTCTCAATCCTTCTTCCACCATATCACAACAAATAGGATCAAAGCTGCCTTCAAGGGGCCATCTGTTCTTCCCAGCTGTTAGTTTGTGCCATTTCTTCATGCACTGTTGTATTTTCCTTCGATTGGTTGGGTGAGTGACAATGATTAATTTAGCGGGGGTTAGTACCTCCCCCTGCTTGCTACTATTGGCTCCCATGGTTCACAGCGTCACTCTGAGCTCTCGGGTTACGAGAACGCCTACCTTGGTGTCTGCCTCGTCTCTTCGCAGCCCCCACTCTACTCAATGCAGAGTTAAGTCTGACTATCTTTTCCTTCAATTTTTATATGTTGTTAGAGCCACTCGTGCTTATCTTTTCAATGTTATTTTTACTACCACTGCTTCTAGCAGCTGAATCCTACAAAGGCACTTATCTTTTATCACAACAATAATTTACTATTACCGTTATGTGACTTACTCTACTCTGCTCTACCGTTCTTAGTTATTGTATATACACTTTATTAACATTAGGTTATTAGGACAACACTATGGATATTAACAACACTTCTACTGTTCTTTAGTTATTGTATATACACTTTATCAACATTAGGTTATTAGGACAACACTATGGATTTTAATAACACTTTCTTTGATCTTTATATGTACATTATCTACAGCCTAGGCCTGTTTTAGCAGCGCTTTTTTCTTTTTTCCATACACATTTATCTACTGTAGTCTCTTCTTGTACGGTTTACAACAATTTTTAACAGACAACAAAAAAAACTTTTAACTGTAAGTCTCTTCCTTAACAGTTCACACCACAAAATTAACTGTAGGTCTCATCCGCTACAGTCTTTTAGGTTCTCAGTAACCTCACTATCCTGCACTCTAGCAGTATCTCATCTCCTCCGACCGACCCCGGGGCTGCCCCTCGTTAGGCAAAGCAGTTCTGACCTCCTGCGGGTGGCACAAAATTTATTACTCACTTCCCGGCCTCGGGCTACTCCCTCGACAGGCAAAAGTAGTCTTCCCGCAGGCGGTACTTAACTTTATTTTCTATAGTTTCCCCAACTACACTATTAATGAGCTCATACACTACACAGTTAATCGTCACTATTTGCTTCTACCAGTACTTACTGTTCTTTTCTACTCTAAGTGACTCTAAGACAGTTTAACGCGTTTGACACACACACACTTCTCACTCCTCAAGCAATAACTCTCAGGACATACATCAACGACGGTCAGAGCATAAGAAACCAACAGAACATTAATCACATTAACAATCATTCATACGTAGACCTAATCGCCAGCCGTTACCTCTCATATCTCACGTATCTATTATTTTTTGTTCTACTAGGTTTGTTCGGAGGAAGTCTATCAGAACCTTCTGACCACCGGAGCCAGGTGGAGGCTGGATCCCCATAAAATTTAGAAAAAAAGGAAAAAAGAATTGGTATCTCACCTGATCTTGGTGGATATGGGGGCCCCTGGGGTCTCTGGCCTCCAACCAGCGTCCCTGATCGTCCAGTCCTTACCGCTTCCTCCTGGCTGGCTCGCCAATAAATGTAGTGGATTTTCTCAACGTCCAATTATTTAACTATTACCTTAAAAATAAGCCTTAAATCTATAGTAGTAAATTACTGATGAGAAGTTTCCACGGAGCAATGATGAGACAGAAACAGCTGGCGTCCAAGTCTTAATGCTGGTTTATTGTAGAGTTACAACAGCACCATGCATGAGAAGTAGCCCGGGCTAAGTCTGAAGATGTACAAAACACCCTCTTCTTTTATACTGTTTTTGGGCTTGGGGACACTCCCCTCTGACCCCTCTCTTCTGTTGGTCTCTTTTTCTTTTATCTTCTTCCATTAGGTGTTTCATATCATTCTTACCGGTGTCTGGTCTGATCATTCTGGGTTTTTTTAAAAACATGCATAAGGCCCCTCCTCTACCGAGGGGTAGTTCCTACACGATGCCTCTCGTTTCCTACAGGCCAGATAGCAGTATACACATCAAGGGCATCACACCCACACCTGTTCATACATCAAAGGCATCGCCTCAACATACTATCTGCCCCTCTTATCACACATTATATGCCCCTCTTCTATAGCAATAATTTTGTTGTGACAGTTTAATGAGGCAGCTGGCTCTTCTGGGCTCACACCAGTACCTTTCCACGGCTCTTCTCCTTTACAAATAAGCTTACATGTTTCATTACAATTCTCATGGTGAGTATAAATTCAGTGTTTAGACATCATTCAGTGATTAAACAACATTCAGTGCTTAGACGCCAACCAGTTACTACACATCCTGTCACAGTTCCATGCTGGACTTCACTGAGCTCCTGAGAGCGACACGTTCTTTCACAAATAGTTGTCAAGGTGCTTGATTTTATACACCTGAGGCCATGGAAGTGATTGGAATACCTGATTCCCATTATTTGGATGGGGGAGCCAGTAATTCCGGCAATATAGTGTATGTATATATATGTGTGTTTTTTTTTAGAGAGAGAGAGAGACCAGATTTCTGGTTTGACTCTTGGTTTTTAGTGTTTCTGCTTAAAGCTGAGTGCTTTAGAAAAAACACATGCTGGCACATACACGCTTTAATTTGATGAATTCATTTGATCAATGTTTGAACTGGATCATAGTCTCCTGGCGAGATGGTTATATAGATTTGTTTGTCATCTGCATAGTTATACTAACACATCTTTGGTTTTTCCTTTTGATAATTTGAGCAAGTGGGAGCATATAGATGGTAGAACAGCAGCCCCAGAATTGAACCTTGAGGAACTCCACGTTATTTGTATTAGCTTAGATTTGTAGTTACCTAAGGACACAGAATAGTCCCTGTCTTTTAGATAGGACTCCAACCAGGCATGTGCTGTGCCAGAAAGTCCTACCCAGTTCTTCAACCGGTCTATGAAGATGTTATGGTTGGCCGTGTTAAATGCAGCACTGAGATCTAGTGAGACCAAGACTGAAATGTTGCCACTATCCATATTGGAGCAGTTGTCATTGAGAGCGTTTATTAGAGCTGTCTCAGTGCTGTGATGTGGCCAGAAACCTGACTAGACCATCATCAGTAGGTTGTACAGCTGTTGAAAAACAGCTTTTCCTATGATTTCACTAAGAAAGAGGTTTGGGCCTATAGATGTTCATAGGTGACCTGTGACGAAAGTGGCTTAATGACAGCTGTTTTTGGCACTGAGGAAAGATACCTGGAAGCAGAGATGTGTTTACAATATCCAGAAGGTCTAAGGACATTTTCAGAATTTGGTCAGTAAAGAAAGCGAAATAAAAGTTCAGGGTCCACTGACTCAGGAGGGTTTGTCTGCCAACAGTAGTGAACAAAGTTCATTTTTGGTTTTGGCAGTCATATCAGAAAAATATGATTGTCTCGCATTCCTCAGCTCCGTATTATATCTTTTCAGTCTTTGGTCTTCAATGACACCTGAAAAAAATGGCTGGATTTATGGCTAGTCTTTTTTTTAAGTCACTGAAAATCTGACAAATATAGCAGCAACATTGACAAGTTGGCAACACAGACCTCAGTTCAGTGGCTGCAGCTGCTACTCTAGGTTTAAGGTTACACCTCCTCCCCACCTGACATAAACTCTAATTGTTACGAGGTTAAACTTATTGACGACAAATAAATTAATGTCATTTAGTGAAACAAAAATGAAAAAACATCTTATTTTCACCGGATCCTGATCCTGTGATCATGTGATCACTCCAATTTCTGATCACATGTTCCAATTGGGACATCACTATTGTTTTTTGATCCACTTCAAATGTCAACCAAAAGAGTCCAGTTTGGGGTTGGTTCTGGACAGCCCAGAACCGTTGTGCAAAGTGACCTTCTGGAGGTGATGGTCCAGATCAGCTAGCCACAGCTGTCTGGCCAGTGCCTGAATAAACACATTTACTCCACCAGAACTCCCGCAGCTTTCATTCCAGATGTTCAAGTAAACATCTGGCATGTGAATGACCAGATTGGATCAGGATGAAGGTAAACCAACATTCGTTAACATTAGCACAGCTATGCTAGAGCAGTTGCTCACGGTAATTGAGCTGAAGTGGGCATGCTCCAACCAGTTGTTGGGCTGGGAGGTCTGTGAGAAGCAGTTTTCAGAAACCTGGAGGTGACCTTACAGACTATTGGTGCAGGATTCTTTGTCAAGTCTGTGGATCCTACTGAGAATTTCTGAAACTGGACTGAACCCCCCCAAACATGAAGAAACATCCAGACTGGCTGGAGAGACTGGTCACAGTAGAATTAAGCATGGTTTATTCCAAAATAGAAAGCTCTAAGGCGAGACAGACAGGAGAAAGATGAAGACTTCATAAAAAGCAACAGAAGTGAAGAACAGAGCTCAGATGTTCACTGCAGATCAGATCACTGCAGCTGCTGACCTCCATCAGCTGATATGAACTCAGAAACAACTTTGTTATTGTGTTTTAGTCATTCACATCTGCAGGGAGCTCTGACATCATACCCCTTGACCACAATCCACCTGCCTCCTTCTTTAGTTTTACCCACAGCCTCATATCACGCAGCAGTCCCTGTTCTGAGGACATGCACGAAGATGTAGGGCAGATCGGTGCAGAAGAGAGGGGGGGGGCATCTCTGGCTCTGCCCCTAACCCAGCTATTTGGACAGGAAACTGTTGTGCTGGATCTCTGTGGGAACGGGACCAAAACTGTAGAAACGTCTGGGAAAAGACAGTCTGCTTTAAACAGGAGACGCCATCATTTGTAGGTTAATTTCAACAATGTGACAAATCCCAGAAGTTTCAGTGTGAGTGCAGTAACAGTCCTTCAACCATCGCCAAGTCCAAATTCAAGCAGTCCTTTTCATGCACAGAAATGAAAGTCAACCAAGGCTCCTGCCATTTCAGAAGGTTCCTTCTGGCCCTGGATTGTATGTTCATGTGGTGTTCTGGTTTGTGCTTTTGAGCGACAGCATTGACAGTCCTGTAAGCCGGTTCAAAGACTTGAAGAATGATATTCACACGTGGAAACGTGGAGCTGAATGACAGCAGAGAAGATGATGGAAGTAAAACAATAGCAACGCTTCACAACAGTTTCAAGTCTTATTGACCAATTTCCCCGACAGACAAGCTTCCTGTTTGTGCTTCTTGGCAGGAACTCATTAGAAAAGAAGGCCTTGATAGGATTGTACGTTTAAAACCAATTTAAATAGCAGTTTTCATTAGCATTCAATTCTTTTTCTGTTTTTTAGAAAACTTCAAAGAACCCTGAAAAACAGGGCTGCTAACTTTAATTAGGAATCTGTACATAAATATTCCTTACAAAACAGAACACAAAAATGAAACCAACACTAATTTCATGTTCGCATAGAAAAATAAGCTTCTCTAACGTTTTTTTTTCTTTTAAATTGCTCTCTGCTTTTGTGCTCTGAGAGCCGACGAGTTGTCGCAGGAGTTCAAACATCTAAAACACAAGCATGCAGAAGTGAAGAGCAGAACACCGATACCTCAGAGACGGGGGACTCCTAACCCATCGGATATTCGAACCGGGACAGAGGGAGGAGGAATGAGCGAGAAGGACCAAGGAACAAGGAGAGGAGGAGTAAGGAGACTGAGGACGAGACAGGAAACAAAGAGATGGGGTGCGAGGAGACGAGACAAGGGGACTAAATGGACTTCTACGAAAGTCAGGAGCAGGCAGTGAAGGGACAGGAAGGGGGACCGAGAAGTTGAAGGGATGAGGAGTTGAGGGGACAAGGAGCAGGGGAATGAGTAAAAGAAAACTGAAACAAGCCCTCCAAAAACAGTATTTAACGGATCGTACAAATTGTCTGGTGGTGTTCTTAACACGTCTTTTTTTTCTTTTTCATTTCATGTTATTTTTTAGCTTAAATATACAAAAAGTGCAGTCGCCTACATCAGCAAACTTGTGAAAAACAGTTCGTGAAGGGGAACGGTGGCGTGCACACTGTCAGGTGGGACCGAGGCGGACCGAGGCGAACCGCTCAGTCCCATACGGTTGTGCTCCATGTGTTTCTGTATGTGTGCATGTGCAGATGTGGAGGAGACGTGTCCTCTACTGCAGCGAGTCGCTGTTGTCCAGGCCCAGCCCGGCCATGTCACCATCGTCCTCCTCGTCCGCGCTGTCATCCGTCTCATCCTCGCTGTGGCCTCCCAGCATCACCTGCTGCACCGCCAGCGTGGCACCATCTGACGTCAGACTCTGCAACCCCTCCATGTTCATTGTCACCATGGTACCTGAGGGGGAGGAACATGGAGTTTACAACAGTGTTTAGTCTTAAGAGTCCCCAACACTACGCGGTTGGGAAGAAAATAAAACTCTTCAATCCTCCTACAAGTTCTTGGGAGACAGATAAGGGAAGAGGTGTTCAATGAAGGTCCTCAAGGGGCACTGTCCTGCATGTTTTAGATGTTTCCCTGCTCAAACGCACCTGATTGGATCCCCCTCAGCTTTTATCAAGTCTACTGCTTTGGGCCAGTTCTGTTAGAGCAGGGCAGTGACCCTCAAGAACCACAACTGAACATCCCTGATTTAGGGTGAGAGGTTTCCAGACTGCATTTGATTGGAGACTTTAGGGAGGGTGGACTAGTGATCTTCAACCCTGGTCCTCAGGGCCCACTGTCCTACACGTTTTAGATGTTTCCCTGCATTAACCCACCTGATTCTAATTAAAGGCCGTCATCAGCTGGTAACTATGGTCTGCATTAATCTGTTAATGACACAGTCATTTGTACCATCAGGGTGTGCTGAAGCAGGGAAACAGCAGACATGCAGGAAAGTGGGCCCTGAGGACCAGGGTTTAAGACTACTGCTATTCATCTACAGCATTATCAATGTATCTGCAATCTCGTTCACTACCCACAACTTATCACCATAGGTGAGGGTAGGAACGTAGACCAACTGGTAAATAGAGAACTATGAGTAATTACAATATTTCTTCCAATCATAATGTAACTGTAGGTTTGGTGTAGGGGGCGCTAATCCATACCATCTGGCATGGTAACCTGCTGCTGAGAGCCGCCGCCAGCAATGGAGTCAGGCCAGAAGCGCTGCAGCGGTCGGTTCTGAGGTGTCTTCTTCTTGGCTTTGGGTGTCTCAGAAGAGCTGGCATCCAACATCGGCTGTAGAATCCGTCTGCGAGCGTTTATAAACCTAGAAAAACCAGAGTTATCAGGTTTAAAAAACTTGTGAATAAGACCTGAAAATTCACAAAGTCCTCCACTTGAGGCAGCACTTCACTCACAACCTAGAGAGGACATTCCACCCTTTTGTAATTGAGAAATGCCGCAGACCAAAAGCATCTTATGTCTTTCCTGGGAATGACAAGGTTTTATCATCCCTAATTCGTTCATTCGTTCCCTAGTTCATCCCTAATTTCTTCACCAGGACAGCTGCATCAGATATGACAGAACTGAGGTGTCTCAACCAGATCCAGTGGACAGGGGAGGCTGAAACAGAATTTCGGGACATTAAGCAGTCTTTAAGTATAAACCCAATTCTATACGAGTATCAGTTCTATAAGCATTTTGTTTTGCATACAGATGCTTTGGAGAAGGGTATTGGAGCTGTCCTTCTACAAGGACCATCAGATGATCCACATCCAGTGGCTTTCATAAGCAGGAAGATGTTGCCAAGAGAGGTTGGCTATGCTACTGTGGAGAAGAAACTTTGGCCAGAATGTGGGCTCTAGATTATTTCAAATATTACCTCCTGGGGAGAGAGGCTGTTCTGCAGACACACCACAAACCCCTTCAATGGTTGCAACGGATGAGGGACACCAATGACCGCATCACAAGATGGTACCTGGCTATGCAATCTTTCCAGTTTGTGGTCCAACACACACCATGCAGATTGAGTGTGAGTGCAGACTACCTAGGATTATCTTAATCTTAGCAGTCTGTGTGGAGTTTGCATGTTCTCCCTGTGCTTACGTGAGTTCCATCCAGGTACTCTGGCTTCACCCCACAGTCCAAAAACATGCGTACTAGGTTGAGTGATACTTCTAAACTGCCCATAGGTGTGAGTGTGAGCGTGCACAGTTGTTTGTCTTTGTATGTGAGACAAGTCCATCTGTGATGAGTCAGGATAGGCTCCGACAGACCCCTGTGACCCTGCAAAAGGATAAAGCAGGTATAGAAAATGGATGGATGGATGGATGGATGGATGGATGGATGGATGGATGGATGGATGGATGGATGGATGGATCGGTGGATGGATGGATGGAGTTTACTAGTGCACCGGGTTGGCCATCAAAACCATGCCTGCTTTTCATCAACAATTGAAACCTGTGGACTGCACCATTTTCCCTCTAGAAGGTAGGAGAGGGAAAGTTCTACTTAGATAATTGAGGGTTTCAGTGCTTTTGTAGTTTTGCCTGTTTAATAGTTATGCGACTTGGTTAGAACACTGAAAACTGAACACTGAATTGTTAACTTGTGTAGTAGGTAGGTAACCATGGGTTGGAATGCTAAACTTGGTGCTCATAACACATGGGTTCTGACTCATACTGTTCAGGCTTGGCCCAAGCGGGTCATGGGGTCTGAGCAGCTCCCTGATAGGACCCCAGCAGTCCATGGTTGGACATGGAATCCTCCTTTCCTGTGTTTACAAGTATCCATCAGCTGGACATCACATACTGCCTGGAAATCAGTATTAACATTCGATTCCCCATACGTGACGGACGCGACCCGGGTAAGAATCCTATGTAGAGCTACATGTTTTGAGAAACTTCTCCTACACTCAAAGTCAAAGGCTTTAGCATTTTAATGTAAGATTCATTTTTGTCAAACAACAACTGGAAGTCTTCCTTTGATTGTTTATGATTTACTCAGACATGACAAAAATCACATTGATCCTGACACGTGGACCACATTATTTATAAGACCAGGGGGCTCATGCAAAAAGTGCACATCACGCTGGGTTCCATTCACACCATGTTCTGGGCGTCTGGAAAGCGCCTATAGACAACTTGTGTTATAACAGATGCAATATAAAATAAATTGAATTAAATCAAATCTGGATGTGTGCTTTGCATGGATTCATGCCACAAGTTCTGTAAGTTGGCAGTACCCAACAATCTCTGGATCTCCTGAAGTGTAGAGGGATTTAAAACAATGTTTCTTCACATGTTTGAACAATTATGATTTACACTTGAACAACAAAACAACCCACATGTAACCTAATTTTCCTAAATATATTATCATTTTACTTTGGATTTAGGGTGGAATCGTTTTAATTATACGTTTTGTGTTTGTGTCTTGTGAAGATGTGGACACACATCAGTGATTGGTTGTGAGGGACACAGACGTCCATCACATGAGATGAGATGAAGAAAACAGTGTCGATGATCATATTAATGAAGAATGATGTCACATCTGTTCCAGAATCAACAAGGTGATATAATTACACGCTTGTTCTAGAAATGACAGCATGAAGTTGTGTTATTACAGGAGCTTTAGTCCAACTAACAGACATGGACCAGCTGCTGGACCAGGATAAAAACTGAATCATCAGCAGATTTAGGTAACCTAGAAGATCTTTCTAAATCTGATGAACCTAGCCGCACTTCGGTTCCGAGCAACAGGAACCTTTCAGCAGGAACTATTGATGGGTCGGACATCTGTCAGTCATCCTTGAGCAGCACCATGCTGACCGGATGGGACGACTAATTGAGATGAAATCCAGATCAGATATTCAGATATCTGATCAGATATTTTATTTTTCCTGGTTTAACTTCTGACTGGAGTGTCTCAAGCTCACAGACAATTAAATGTTTTTTCTTTCACTTGATTTTGCCATTTCCATGTGTGGATAAGCGGGTTTTCATGGATATGTATCCTCATTATCATATTTAAATTCATTTACTTCAAGGAGGAGACGGGGAGGAGCATTGCGCTCATGCATTCATGCATGCCTGTTAAGTTTCATGTTGATTGTGATGTTCAAAGGAAATGCGCATGGATTTGGGTGCATGCATAGTTTTAAACATCTGAATATTTTTCTGAGTTGGTAAGATTTTTGTGAAGATTTAGGATGAAATCCCTGCAGCTTTTATCTAGGCGTATCTAGGTGAGCTGGTTGTGAAGTCATTCTTTATTAGTTTTAAGTTTCTTAAAACTTCAGTGTTTGGAGGTCTGAGTGAGTCTGAATGAGGTTTTAAGGGACCAACGTACCAGTTGTTGACCTGCAGCAGTGTCAGGTTGGTCTGAGAGGCGATCTGTTTCTTCTCATCCTCGGTTGGATAAGGATGCTGCAGGTCAAGAGCACACAGCTCATCATCAGTAGTTCTGATGCACCCAGGTAATGCAGGCGGTGACGTCATAAGCACACTCACCCCAATGTGTTGGAAGAGCCACGAGCGCATGACGTTGGTGGCATGTTTGGGCAGGACGCCACGTTTGTTCTTGGTAGAACTGTCGTCGTTGTTGAAGAGGTTCAGGTCCTGGTGGAACTGCAGCTGAAACTGGCAAACAGAAATTCAGGTGAGTCTTGAACATTCAGTCTGAAATGTAACTGCAAACATTGCTATCGTTAAGGTTGAGCACAACAACGACTGTCCCAAGTACATCAATGATGCTTGCTACTAGGATTCTTTAAGACTTCATCATGACATGTAGGCCAGAGGTCTTCTGGACATTAAATTGGCAGTTTAATCCAAAGCAGACATTTAACTCTGTTTAGTTTGGATTCAGGAAATGGAATAAAATTAACTCAGTTGTCCATCCTACCATGGGCAGCTACAGATTCAGTTGTTGGCGTTTTGGGCCCTGTGGAACTGATGCTCAACAGCCATTGGCTCATCTGTGTTTGAGGGGCGGGTCTGACTGACAGGTCATCTCGCTCCCTGGACGTCCTACCTGGTTGTTCTGGAGTCGTATTGTTCCAGGTGACAGTGCCTGAGTGACCACCTGACCCTGAGGAGTTAGCACGGTGACCGGCTGGTAGACTGTTCCCCCTAAAACACACATATTTGTATCAAACACAATCTGCTGCATCATCATCACGACTGTACCTGAGCACTACCAACCTGCCACCACCTGGGTAGGGTTGACGGTTGTCACAGTAACGTTGCCTTGCTGCAGGGCTGACGCTGGCACCACGATCTGACCCTGGGGACTGAGGGTCCCTGAGATGGAGGTGGGGGTCTGTGGATCAGAGGCTGTTAAAGCTCAGTCGTGTTCCTGGTTGAAGGTACCCAACAATGTGACCGGTCCACCTGAACCTCACCTGAGCCTTTGTGGGTGAGAAGTTCTGCTGACCGGGGGAGTATGGGCTACCTGGCTCACCACTTAGTAGTGTCTCACTGTTCATCTTGGTCTTCAGACAGGCAATGTAGCGGCTACAGAAGTCCTTGCAGAGGTCACTGACCTTCTCCAGTTCCAGCAGGTGGATCCGCAACACCTGGATAGCTTTCACCATCTGTTGAACAAAAGAACGACCTGAGATCTGCAGAAATACTCAGTCTGGTCTCTCTAGAAACTCAGGATGGCATTGTTTTGGCATTAAATACTACCTGGGAGTTTGTTTTTTTTACATCCCATACATCCCTGGGCCACCAACCCAAAACTTAAAACACCCACAGGACTGTCAGCCAGGATTTGTTCTTTAAGATAACAATACACATTGTTCTGAGGACATGAACAACACATTCAAGCCGTGTGTATTAAATGATTGGTAGCCTGGTTTAAATCAGATTTATTGGAGAGAGAGCCCAGTTTGATCATGTGAACCAGAACACCTACCCTCCAGAGCTGGTCTTGGTGGTCCACAGGCTTCTGAACGTGGACTGTTATTTTTCTATTTTATATATCGCTGGCTTAGACCAAGCTGTCTCAACTTGGCTTAGACCAAGTTGAGTTCCTCAACTAGCCGCTAGGGGCTGACTGCAAAAGTGAGTCAATCTCTATTGACCACCATGTTAAAATGTCTACTTTACAACACAAAAAAAACCTCTTTACAGTCTGGTACAAAAACTCTTTCGGTCCATATCATTTGATTTCACATCCATGACAATTCAGAAGGGGTGAATTTTTTTTTGACTACATCAAGGGAATTTATATAAAGCAATAAATGCATTTCTATGACTGACTGACAATCGGCTCAGCCAGTGGCCAGCCGTTATCACTTACTCACCCTTAATCGTCTTGCTACCAAACTTAATGAGGTAATACTAACCCAGCATTGGCTAAACGCAGCAGTAATCTTTGATTTCACCATCAAGTCAACACGTGAAAATATTATATTGTGTTGTAAACGTCTGCCAGCAGCTCTGCAGATATTTCAGTGTGGATCAGCTGCAGGAGCTGGAAGCCACAGCTAAAGTTTTCCCCATTGGCTTCCTGGGCAACATGGCGGCGTGCTGAATGAGGTGAAAGAGGCTTCAAAAGGGCTCTTCAGAAACCTGTGGGTCCCATGACCGATGCTTTGTCCACTGTATTTACAGTCTATGCATGTATGCATGAAAATGCCTATGGGATAACAGAAGTGGGAGTTTGTCTACTTGTGAGCTCACCAGGGTGTCAAGTTCAGGGTCCTCACTGAAGAAAGGTTTTCCCTCCTTCTCCTGACAGCGGACAAAATTCTCGATGTCCACATCAAAGCTGGCCGAGGTGATGCAGTCGGAGCTAAGTGTGGACTGTTCACACTTCTCAAAGAGCAGCGCCAGCAGGGGAAACAAGGGGTGTCTGTGGGGAAGAACCATCAACCACAGAAGAACCATCACACATACATCCCTGGGCCACCAACTCAAAACTTAAAACACCCACAGGACTGTCAGCCAGCCCAAAAAACAAAACCCTGTACGGACCAAACCAGAGTGGAAGCAGAAAAAGTACCTTTTGAAACTAATCTGGACGAATGTGAAAGTCGATTTGTTATAACAACTAACAAAAGCTGTTATCACTACCATTGTTTCTTCACTTCCTCCTATGGTGTTTTTCTAAGCAAACTTAACTAATTCTTAATTTTCCTATGAACTCAACATGTTTGTTGCTTTTTCTCATCAGCTTCATGACATTTGTTAATATTCATCTACTTTTATATTTCAGATCTTCAACATAATATAAGTTGTGACAGGAAAGTTTTACAACATTTAAAAGGAATTCTGGTGTTCAGCATAACAAGTAATGAAGTGTCAGGATTTAATTTGTCCTTTTTCTCTTTGGTCCAGAGCACACAGAAACCATGTCTTCCAGAAAATATCTGGAATACTGACTGCGAACATATATTAGTGTCATCTGCACATAAACTGGCGATTGTATTTATTTAACAACAGATGTTGTTGAGTGTTAACATGTTAAATTAAAGAAGCAGAAGTCCTCACATAGAACTTTGTGGTACTCCACAGTTACTACAATCCATTTTATTCCCTGACGACAGTCCATCCCAGACAATTCTGAGTCCAAAAAGGTCTCCTGCACACTGAAATTCCTCCAGGTTCCTGGAATGGTTTAATGATATTCTGCTCTGTGGAAGAAATATGTAAATCTCTTCTATTCTTTCTTTCATGATAATTTTAAACATTCCAGTGATTTTCTCACAGGTTTATTGACAAAGTTAAAGTGTTCTGCCCATCTATGTGCCTCAGAGACCCTTTCATGGGTGCTGATTTTGGACCAATCATCAATACAACTACCTGTTGGCATTTTCTTACTTCCCTTCCTTGCTAAAAGTAAATTGTACCATAGCAAGTTTTCTTGGGAACATGTTGAAGGTCTGAAATATAAAAATATTTTTTAACAAATAATGAACTGAAGCTAATTGGAAACAATGTGTTGGGTTCATGGGGTCTGAAGATATAAAGTAAAATGTAAGAATCAGCCTTTTTTTAAACTTATTTATTATATTATTCCAACCAGGCAGCACAGTGTCTGGGTAGTCAACACTGTTGTCACATCTAGAAGGCTCCTGGTTCAACTCCCAGCAGGAGGCTCTCTGTGTAGTTTCCATGATGTCCTTGTGCTTGTGTGGGGTTTTTTCCTAGTTCTCCAACTTCCTCCCACAGTTCACAAAGATGTATCTCAGGTTAGGAGGTGATTCTAAATTGACTACAGGAGGAAGTGCGGTTGTTTGTCCACATTTGTTCCTGTGATGGACTGGTCACCTGTCCAGATGAACTCCAGCAGAACCCGGGATCACAATAGATAATGGATGGTGATTGTTTCAGCTTGTTCTGATGTGTGGTTATTTTTTCTCATCTCTGCTGAAGTGAAGTTCATCCCAATGGTCCAATAAAACTGTTTTTGTAGAAACTCAACATAAACACAATCTTTCCTAAAGGTTCCTACACACTGTACGATTGTTGGCTCTCTCAGAAGAAAGAGAAAGGATCATGGATAGCATTTTATATACTTACATCTGCATGCTGATGAGACTACATTCCATTGCATCAGGTCATAGTTTACGACACAAGGGAGCATCATCGTTCAGCCTGTGTACATTCTAGAAATCCTACCTAAAACTAAGCAGATCCAAGTCATACAGCGTGAGATGTAATAATCTTATAAGACAGCAACAATTCTGCAATCTGCAAAAGCCTAAAGTGAGAACACTCAGAAAACCAGGATTAACTCATTCATCAGATAATCCCCATCACAGTTCTGATCATCTCTGGTTTAGTGTTTCTAAACCTGGATCTCTCCTGAAAAAGTCTGGCCTTGCTGAACTTCATACTCTGCCCTTGAGTTTAGAAAAGAGCATCCACGCGCTGTCACAGTCACAAGACTACAGTGACAGGTTGGTTTAGAAGGGCAGTGATGAGGATCTGCTTAATTTTTTCTCAGAAGTACCGATATATAGAAGCTTTGTCAGCGTCCATGGGTGATTGTGGGTCAGCGGGGGTGGGGCTCGGAACCTCCCCCTCAAACTTCT
Organism: Xenentodon cancila; assembly: GCA_014839995.1. Taxonomy (NCBI): domain Eukaryota; kingdom Metazoa; phylum Chordata; class Actinopteri; order Beloniformes; family Belonidae; genus Xenentodon; species Xenentodon cancila. Next base: position 33,660,904 of record CM026200.1, read on the forward strand.
GCTCAGAGTCGACGTCAGCTTTCACCACGCCAGGCATCTGAAACAAAACAGAATATTTATTCCCCACTTTTTCTTTTTTTTTCTCCAGGAATCAATAAAAAAATGGTTAGACTGTCATGAGGGCTGGTGAAGGGAAAACACTCACACACACCGATGCACACATAAAAAACAAACCCTCTGTTGTAAGATTAAAATGCATATATATATAGCTCTTGGGTGTAACCAAAATGGTATTAGCCATTAATACATGTGAAAACAAAGGGGGAAAAAAATGAAACGAGACAAAGACACACCTATGACAAGGGAAAGAAACAAAAAGATGAACACAGAAGAGAACAAGAGAGTCTGCACGAAGGATGTCCAGACCAAGAGTCAATACAGAACTCCAGGAACATCATGTGGAAACCAGGAATTTAGTTTCAACCCTGCAAAACATTTATGTGCTCTGATCAATGACATGTCATATGACCTTTGTCTTTTTTCAAACTCTTTAACCTTGGTGGAAAATGTTAGGAGGTCCAGGTGAAGATGTGGAGGAGATGATGAAGAAAGCACTGAATCTCTTTTCTGGAAAAGTTGAATATTATTTAATACTTCCTTTCAGTCAGGAACTCAGCTTCACACTTTTGTTTTACACTAAATGTTTCTCCATGATAGAATAATACCCATATTTCTGTCTATTTATGATGTTGTTGCTGTTACAGAGATTAAACATAACATACCACAGCAAGTCAATGTGGCAGCCACCAAAACTCTTCTGACTGTGTACAGAAACAAGTCCCAACACCAGCCAAACCAGTCCAAAGAAGCCCAAACACCAGCCAAACCAGTGTCACCAACAGCCAAATCAGTCCAAAACGCTTACACAGCGCGCCACACACAATTAGACAACAACGCAAGACCAGCAGTGGAAAGCAAGCATGGCTGAAGGAAGTTGAAAGGAAGACTTAAATCCCAAAAATGGAGCAACTTCGGTGGCGTGGGAGTTGTTTGGCTACAAAAGAACAGGTACAAAACAAAACACTGTAATATGCAAACAGTGCAAGAAGACTGTATTAACAAAAGGGGGAAATGCATCTAATTTATTTCAGCACCTTAAACAGAAGCACACGACCAGTACACGGCTGGTGTAAAAGCTCGAGAGGAGTGCTCAGTGGCTAATGCCAGCCACACCACAAAACAAAGTATGGCTTGTTCAAAACGACAACAAAAGCAAACGCTGTAAAGACATCACCGAAGCAGCCACCACATTTTTGGCAAAAGATGTGATGCCAATCCAAATGGTGGAGAGAGCAGGCTTCAAACAGCTTGTAAAAAAGCTGGACCCCAGATATGGCATCCCATCAAGGATGTATTTTTCCAAGGCAGCACTCCCAGCTATGTATAAAGAGCAGCACAATAAGGTTGCACGCTCCCTGTGTTCTGCAGACTACTATGCTTCAACTACAGATTTATGGTGAAGCAGAACGACAGAGCCCTAACTCTGTCTCACAGTAACACTACAGAACGCAAAGGAAAAAGGGAGATATGAGGACGCGCGGTCGCTCCATTTAACAACATGGTTCCTGAACCGCACAGAGTAGCTGCACTGCAGACAGCCAGGTTCACATAAGAGACTGCAGCCCACAAAGGTGCGCTTTATGCCTTTTTAGCTGGACGGGCAGTTGAGAGTTATCAAGCTCTTCCAGGATGTGCTTTTTGCCTATCTAAGCTTGACCATCCACTACATCGACGGCGAGTGGAAGCTTCGTAATCCCTGCCTTGACATGAGTTATTTTACCGAAGACCACTCGGGGGGGAAAGATTACCAACGGTTTGCGGGACTTTCTCCGCAAGTGGAATTTAAATGAAAAGAAACAAGTGTGCATGACCACAGACAGCAGGGCAAACATTATCAAAGCAGTTAGACTGAATGACTGGACAAGACTATCATGCTTTGGACATCTGCTTCATATTGCCATTGGAAAGTTTATATTCATTTAGTTCATGCTTTAATATTTATGATTCGCTTAGCCAAGGACTGGGACAAAGCAACAATAGTTTAACTACAACAAAAAAACAAACTGTGAAACTAAATATCACTATAGTAATATTGTTAGTTCATTTTCATTGAAATGCAAATCACACAGATGAACAAATATATAATTTTTGTGCTAAGATTTGATATTTTAAAAAAATGTCTCTCTCTCTGACACAGAGAAAAGATTGACAGCTATGGGACTTTGCAAGAAGATGGATTGTACATTTTCTCACAGCTGAAAGATGCAGCGGGCACTGCAGAATGCACAGAAGGAGATGAAACTGGCTACTAACAAACTCATCACAGACTCTCCCACTAGGAGGGGGTCACATCAGAAAATTATCTAGTAGCTACTGGAACAGGAAAAAGCCATCACACAGGTATACAATGTGTGTGATATATATATATATATATATATATATATATATATATATATATATATATATATATATATATATATATATATATATATATATATATATATATATATATATATATATATATATATATATATATATATATATATATATATATATATATATATATATATCTTTGGGTCCTACCAATTTGGTATCAACCATTAACATATGTGCAAACAAGGGGGAGGAAAAAAAAAAAAAAAAAAAAAAAAAAAAAGGTACAATATGTTGTTGTTTTTTTTATTTCCATTATTGTCAGTATGGACATCGTGCACACGCTGTATGTACGATGCACACCGAAATTAGTCTCTGCTTTTAACCCATCAACTAGTTTCACTAGTGAGCAGTGGGGCTGCTAGAACCAGCGCCCCAGGGAGCAATTGGGAGTTAAGGGCCTTGCTCAGGGGCCCCCAGTGATTTACCATTGTGGGCAGCCCTGGGCTTGAACCTGGGTCCTCCACGCCCAAGCCCACCACTAGGCCCACTGGTTTTATGCCAATAAATTTATAACACTTATTGTGTAGAATTGTATGTTCTTGTAATTGATAAAATATTTTTATGGAAAATCTTGTCATCCAAAATATTGTATCATACCATTATTGCCAAAATTCCCTGAAATATTGTGATATTATTTAAGGGCAATATTGCCCACCCTTAGTCCCACCACTAGCCAAACCAACCCAAATAAGTCCAAACACCAGCCACACCAGTCTGAACCAGAACAGCAGATCTCTGCTACTCACCTGGTGTTCTCCTTTCGGGTACTTGTCTATAGAGACTGGAGCTGCCATCACGTTCACTGAAGGTTGTGGAGGTTCTGGATCATCATAGGGGACAAGACAGGTGTGAACCTGGACAACAGAGACAATATTTATAATTCATTATTTTTCAATTTCTGCAAATTATATTTAGAATTTTAATTATATTTCAATTTCCAATTCTGTTTTTATCTAATTTGCCAAGCTGGAACTAGAGAAGCCAGTTTTGTTGGTGGTAGTTTACCGGCCTCCTGCTGGTGCTTATCTGGAGTTTCTGTCTGACTTCCCATATTTCTGATCTGGTTTATTGATCAGTTCAAACAAAGTCATCATAGTGGGTGACTTTAACATTCATATGGATGCCGACGGCGATAGTCTTAAAATGGCTTTTAATGGGTACCCCATTGAATTCTTTAAAAAGTTCTCGAACAAACTATCAACAATATTGCTTGATATGTTTAATGACTCTTTATCCCAGGGCTCCCTCCCCCAGACATTAACTGAAGCATCAATTACCCTCCTGCTTAAACCAGGCAAAGACGGTAAGGACTGTGGTTCATACCGACCCATTTCTCTCCTCAACTGTGATGTGAAGATTTTGGCCAAGGCCCTTGCTCTTCGTTTAGAAACCACAATACATGACGTGATCTCTGCTGACCAAACTGGTTTCATTCCAGGGCGTCACTCATTCATAAATATACGCCGACTCTTAAGTGTAATTTACTCTCCTGCTTTCAGTGCAGTGCCAGAGGTGGTTATTGCACTTGACGCGGAGAAAGCATTTGATAGGGTGGAATGGAGTTATCTTTTTGCATGTTTAAAGAAATTTGGTTATGGTCCCAACTTCATCTCGTGGATTGAGCTTTTGTATAAATCACCCAAGGCCTCTGTAATTAGTAATAATAAGCGGTCGCAATACTTCCAGTTGTCACGGGGCACTCGCCAGGGCTGCCCTCTCAGCCCACTACTATTTGCTCTGGCTATAGAGCCCTTATCTATCACACTTAAAACTTTACCGTCAATTAGTGGAATCCACAGGGGGGGCACGGAGCACAGAGTTTCTTTGTATGCAGATGATCTACTGTTATATTTATCAGACCCTGTCCAATGCACCCCCCATATAATTCACACCTTGAGGAAATTTGGGGCTTTCTCTGGATACAAATTAAATTTAAGTAAAAGTGAATGTTACCCTATTAACGACCTGGCTCTTCAAATACAGGCCGGTGTCTTGCCATTCCAAATATCTACAAATGGCTTTAAGTACTTGGGTATCAATATTACAAGAGATATGCAGCATCTATATCAAAAAAATTTCAGTCCATTATTTGAAAAGACTAAATTAGACCTAAAGAAATGGGGAACCCTTCATCTATCCTTGGCAGGGAAGGTTAGTTGTATTAAAATGACTGTACTTCCTAAATTTCTTTACCTTTTCCAGTGTATCCCACTCCATCTTCCTAAATTGTTTTTTAAAAGTCTTGATAAGGTCTTTCTCTCATTCATATGGGATGGTAGGAAGCCTAGGATACGGCTTGAATTGTTGCAGAGGCCTAAAAATCTAGGTGGCTTAGCCTTTCCCAATTTCTGTCACTACTATTGGGCATCAAACATAAAAAGTATCATACATTGGTTCCACACTCCCGAGATGGAATGGTGCCTTCTGGAAGCTGCATCTTGTACCTCAACTTCTCTCCGAGCTCTGGTCACCTCTGACCCCCCCTCTCTGTTCTGAAATATACTAATAACCCGGTGGTCATAAACACCCTAAAAATATGGTTTCAGTTTAGACGAAGCTTCAACTGTGGGAATCTCCTTCAATTAAGTCCTATACACAATAATCACCTTTTTCCCCCAGCTAAACTGGACTCTGGTTTCAATCTCTGGAAAAAAAAAAGGTGTTAACTATTTTAAAGACATGTATATAAACTCTGTCTTTGCAAGCTTTGAGGACCTGTCGCATAAGTTTAATCTCCCCCGGTCTAGTCTATTCCGCTACTTTCAAATTCGTCACTTCCTTCAGCATCATGACTCAGGATTTCCAAATACGCTGTTGCTCTCAGGTATAGGAAAACTCTTGGAAACCCCAGGACATTTTAGAAGATTAATCTCAACAATATATGGTCAGATAACTTCTTTAAAAAATTCAAATCTTGCAAAAATCAGGGCAGACTGGGTGGATGAGTTGGGGGAGGAACTGGTGTTGGAGGATGACATCTGGAGTGATGCTTTACAAAAAGTAAATGGCAGCTCCTCCAGTGCAAAATTGAGCATAATCCAGTTGAAAATTGTATTTCGTATCCACTACTCTAAAGCAAGACTATCGAAAATCTACCCTAATATAGAAGCCAGCTGTGACAGGTGTCATCACACTCCGGCTGACTTAACATACACGTTTTGGCTGTGTCCAGCTCTGACATCCTACTGGTCTGTCATTTTTAAAACGTTATCAAAGGCTCTCAGAATTGATCTTCAACCCAATGCTGCCATGGCTATATTTGGCACTACAGAAAGAAGACAGTATACTCTGAGGAAACCACATAAACATATTATTGCTTTTACAACACTACTAGCACGTAGAAGGATTTTATTACACTGGAAGTCAAATAGACCACCTTAAGTGTCTCTTTGGTTTACTGATTTATTGAAATTCATGCAGCTAGAGAAGATTAAATATGCTCTTAAGGGGTCCAGAAGCAAATTTTTGTCTGTGTGGGGCCCGGTGTGAACTCAACACTGTTCCCGGTTAGTCGCTTTCAGCAGCTCTGTTATTTATATATATATATATATATATATATATATATATATATATATATATATATATATAAAAAAATATGTATATATATATATAATATATATTATATATATATCTATATATATCTCTCTCTCTCTACTCATACTCTCTCTCTCATCTCTCTATCATCTATCATACTATCATCTAATCATACCTCTAGATCTCTCTCTCTTCTCTCTATCTCTCTCTCTCTCTCTCTCTCCCCCCTATCTACCATCTTTTTTTTTTATTTCTTTCCTTCTTTTTTTTTTGGTTACACATGTTAAGGTCACAAAGCCTTAGTGGTACATACTTGCTCATATCAATTGACAGAATAATTCATTTCATATTTTCGGTGGGACGTCCCGTATGTTCTGGGAGGTGGGAATGGGTTATGTTGGGGAGGGGAAAAAAAAGACAAAATTGGAGCATTGTTTGAATAATCGTTTAGCATTTGCCTTTGTTTTTGTACATGTTCTGTTTGTTTTTGTACATGTTCTGTGCTCAATAAAAATATTATAAAAAAAAAAAAAGTTGGCTTTTAATTCTCTAGAATCGATGGGGATTTTACAAAAAGTTAAACGCATTGCCTTAGTCAGACTCTCGATCTCAACCTCGTCTACGGTGTAGAACCCGATAATCTGTTAGTTTCGCATGTAAACTCCTTCCTATCCGACCACTATTTAATAATGTTTGAATTTAACACTGTCAGCGTTAAAGTGCATAATAGGAGCTGACCTCAGTCGTCAATGGATCTAAATCATCCACGTGTCTGTTAGACCCCATCCCAACTCGACTACTCAAAAATATTTTCTCTCTTATTGGACCGACAATACTGAAACAGATCAACTTGTCCCTGGTCTTAGGATTTGTGCCACAGGTTTTTAAAGTTGCAGTAATCAAACCATTACTTAAAAAAACCCTCTCTTGAACCAGACATTTTATCTAATAATAGACCGATTTCCAACCTTCCATTTATCTCTAAAATTCTGGAAAAGGTCGTTGCAGCAGCTGTGTGAACATTTGTATAGAAATGATCTATTTGAAGTTCTTCATTCAGGGTTCAGACCTGCTAACCTCAGATAATGGATTAGTGTCCATACTGGTTCTGCTGCACCTCAGCACTGCTTTTGATACTATAGATCACAGCAAAAAAAAAAAAAAAAAAAAAAAAAAAAAAAAAAAAGGGGGGGGGGGGGGGTTTACCTGCCGTAGTTAACGTAATAATTGATAGGGGGTGATGTTCTGAGTCACTGAAAACCACCTAGAGACAACTTGTGTTAAAATAGATGCTGTATGAATAAGATTAAATTTAATTGAACAGAATTAAGGAGCTCTGACAGGCAGTTAGGGCTTTCCATGTTGACTTTAAGTGCAACATTCTGACGCAGACTGAAAATGCACTAAACTGTTGTCTGAAAAAGTAGTTACGTAAAGAGAAACTCCATCTCAAGATCAGAATTTGTTACCACAGTGAACACCACAAGGCCTTTCTGCACAAATTAATGTGACATTTGTGTTTCTGGAGTAAAAGCTGATAAGATGCAACTGAGCAAAACAGTTTAGGATTTGTTTGGATTCCTACATTGTCTACTGGTTTATAGGATTTTATCTAAAAGCTTCTAAGACAGGGTCCAAAAGTAACTTTTTGGCTCGCCAGCCAAGAGGACTGGTAAATTTAAAAAAAAATAAATAAATAAAATAAAATTCTCCTGCCAAACACATTTTTTACCAGCCAAAATAATAAAAGCCTTTTTGTGTTCCACATAAATGCATTTTCATACATTTCATTGAGATAGAGGAGTCCATAAAAAAGTTGAAACAGAATTATTTTTAATATATTAATGAATGGCTGTGTGTGTTTGTGTATGTCTAAGGGACACACGCGTCCCAAAATGCAGTTTTATGTACCATTAGCCCATTTTTTACATTGGCGGATACCCGCCTTCAACACCTGAATCTAGTGTGTCACCTGTCCTTTTTACATTAACTGACATGGGGTGGTGTGTTGAGCTGAATCCGCGAATGACTCGCCTCCGAGGGTACACTTAATTGTGGGTCAGGACAAATGTAAACAGAATTGATGCGGGGGGTGGCGGGTTGTGGGTAGGATTTGTTGATGACAAGTCGAGGATGTGCACCAGGACCTCATCCTTAGAGCCGTGGACGCCATCAATCAGCATATTACAGAACTGTTATCTGCAACTGGCTACTAAATCCTGCGGCTTTGCAATACGAAACTTGGTCAAAATGAAGAACCTCAGAAACAAGTCCTGATGTTGGGTCATCATCTTGCATAGTACGACTCAATAATGCCTCGCGCTTACACCGAGGAGCGTTAAACACGCAGAAATAATAGTGGCCTATGACTTAAAAATGCCTAATAATACAAACGTTTACCCATCAGTGTGACCGATTTCCTCTGTGATTTACTCGCCAGACAGAAATTTGACCTCCCATTGGCGCTTAGTTAGTGTTAGTGTTAGATTCACACCCTGTAATCTGACAAAAGTCAGCTTTATGATCAGGCAACATTTTCCTTTGTTTTTATAAAAATTAAGGTTCTTGTGTACATTAACAACAAACATTTTATTTTCAATCATATTCTTCTAGTGATATATACAAGTTTGAAATCCTGGTTTTGTGCTGATAGCTTGGAATTTATGAAAGAGCATTTCATTTATATCAACACAAGTTTATAGTTGATTTTTATTTCCCCTGTGTAAGTTTGCTGGCTTTAGAGTTTTCTCTTTCAAACATAAGTTTATATATATCTTCAAACCTGCCATCAGACATTTACAGCGGGATATACCGTTCAACATGTTGATTCAAAATCAAAAATATCATTCCATTAATCCGATGCTTGGTTAATATAAACTACTGATCACTTTGTTAAGCGCGGTGACATGACAATTACAGATGAGGAAGCGATAAAAGGCAAGTTTAATAGAAATTTTGTGCTTTATATAATCTGTCTACAAAACAATTCGCGTCTCCTTAGAATTGTCATGGATGTGAAATCAAACACTTCAGACCCAGTTTCTGTAACTAAACTGTAAAGGTTTATTTCTGCTCTAACATTGGACATTTTAACATAGAAGTTGTATGGCTTTTGCAGCCAGCCTCTAGCAACCAGTCGAGGAACTGCAACCAATCTCAGTTCTGCATGAGGCTCACTCCAGATATTAGATGATTGGCGTTGGGTTTTAGATTCATTTTCTTCTTATATTACAACAAATTATGGTGAGACCAAAGATCATCTTAATCAGCCAGACCAGCAGCTCCAGCCGCCTGTCTAGGAACCAGGACAGCGGGTCTGGTACCAGCAGCCTGACTGCAAACTGGGACAGTGGGTCTAGTATCAGCCGCCTGACTGGGAACCAGGACAGCGGGACCGGGATAGCGGGTCAAGTATCAGCTGCCCGACTAGGAACCGGGACAGCGGGTCTAGTATCAGCCGCCTGACTGGGAACCAGGACAGCAGGTCTAGTATCAGCCGCCTGACTGGGAACCAGGACTGGGATAGCGGGTCTGGTACCAGCCGCCTAACTGGGAACCGGGACAGCGGGACCCAGATAGCGGGTCTGGTACCAGCCGCCTGACTGGGAAACAGGACTGGGATATAGGGTCTGGTACCAGCCACCTTTCTGAGAACCAGGACAGCGGGACCGGGATAGTGGGTCTAGTATCAGCTGCCTGACTGGGAACCAGAACTGGGATAGCAGGTCTGGTACCAGCCGCCTGTCTGGGAACCAGGACAGTGGAACCGGGACAGCGGGTCTAGTATCAGCCGCCTGACTCGGAACAGGGACCGGGATAGCGGGTCTAATATCAGCCGACTGACTCGGAACCGGGATGTTGGTGCCACAAGTGAAGCGGCCTGGTTCCGGCCTCATTTCCACCTCCGCTTTAGCAGCACAACAGCTGCTTGTATAACCGCCACACGCGAAGTGTTCGCAGGCGGAGGGCGGCCTATCACGGGAACGGCGAGGCCTGAAGGCCGCAGGAAGGGAGGGTGAATAAAAGCGCCTAAATGACAAATAAAGAATTATTTCAAAATGAACACATACGATAAGGCAGCTAACTTAAACAAGATCCCCTCTGCGGATTGATACACTCTTGTGACCGGTTAGAGCCTGGTCGCCACGGCTGTGATCTGCCGCGGATCCGTGGACATTTCAGCCGTGAGAACGCGACTATTTTCGGATGTAAGCAACATTTATGCTGCAGCCACATTTGTGGTGTGGCTGCGAAATCAAATGCCCCTATTCCCACGGAAAGCCGCTTCCTAAAGAGCAGATACGCAGGCGGCGGACGCCGTCTGTGCCTCCGCCGCGTCCGCGCTGCCGTTCCCGGGCCTCGCTGGCGGCTCTGGGCTCCTTCACCGTCCTCCACTACCCACCAACTGCCGACATTTTCTCGCCCCCTCCCTCCCTGCTATTTAGATGTTTTAATTCCCCCGCAGGTCCGCCAGCTTCTGCTTCCCTTACGACACAGACGCCCTCCGCCGCCTTGACTAGGACTGCGCTCCGCGCCCCGGGCATTTAGTCGCGCGGCCCAGATAGTTTGATTGATAGGGAAAGAAAAAGCGGGAGTTTGAGTGACAGCTTACCTGAGTGCCAATCTTCGTCACACTGACATGCGGCTGCAGCAATCGGGATCCGCAGTTGTCGCGCTACGTCATCACGCAGGGGCACGCAGCGGCGCTGACCTAATGTATATGTATGAGGGAGGCGGAGCCATGACGTTGGACCAGTTTAATAAGGACATCCAGTAGGAGGCGGAGCCACAAGTAAAAAAAGGAAGAGGCTGCTGCTACATCAATTAAATGGTTGAATACGGTTAAATGGAGGCAAAAACAGGCTGAAAATGGCAAAAATAAACCAAAAGAGCCAAAACAGGGTAAAGGCAGGCAAAACAACAGACAAAAACAAAAATTAGCTAAAAATAGAGTGAAAACAGGCACAAAAAACAGCTAAAAACAGGCTGAAAATGGTTTTAAAAAAGAAGTGCGAGGGAACACAATGACAAAGACACAAAGAAGCTTAAAATTCACACAACAAAACCTCCAGAACGAAATACTATATCACCCAAACGTACTAAATAACACATACAGTGACAAAATAATAGATAATACTTAACTGAACATCCAATCAGAATAAAGAAAATATGCTTTGCACTTGCAGACACCATCAGATATCAAACCTGACTGACTGATCACAGAAATTTGGAATTCCATGAATCAGGTAAAGGTTTTCATAGAATTCCAGGTTTTTGTTGAACAACAGGTTTCTTCCCTCTTAAAGGGGAGTTTTTACCTGCCGTTGTTTATGTATTAATTACTCGGGGTCATGTTCTGGTCTCTGGAAAGATCCTGGAGACAACTTGTGTTGTAATATACGCTATATAAATAAAATTAAATATAATCAAAATGTTCATCTTCATGACTACTGGACCGTCTTCACTCAGAAGAAACTGCATCTTCATCTTCATGACTACTGGACCTTCCACCCTCTGAAGAACCTGCATGTTCATCTTCATGACTACTGGACCTTCTTCACTCTGAAGAAACTGCATCTTCATCTTCATGACTACTGGACCTTCCACCCTCTGAAGAACCTGCATCATCATCTTCATGACTACTGGACCTTCCACCCTCTGAAGAACCTGCACGTTCATCTTCATGACTACTGGAACGTCCTCCCTCTGAAGAACCTGAATGTTCATCTTCATGACTACTGGACCGTCTTCACTCAGAAGAAACTGCATCTTCATCTTCATGACTACTGGACCATCCACCCTCTGAAGAACCTGCATGTTCATCTTCATGACTACTGGACCGTCTTCACTCAGAAGAAACTGCATCTTCATCTTCATGACTACTGGACCTTCCACCCTCTGAAGAACCTGCATGTTCATCTTCATGACTACTGGACCTTCTTCACTCTGAAGAAACTGCATGTTCATCTTCATGACTACTGGACCTTCCACCCTCTGAAGAACCTGCATGTTCATCTTCATGACTACTGGACCTTCCACCCTCTGAAGAACCTGCATGTTCATCTTCAAGACTACTGGACTGTCATCACACTGTAGAACCTGCCTCTTCATCTTCATGACTACTGGACCATTCTCCCTGTGAAGAACCTGCAAGTTCATCTTCATGACTACTGGAAAGTCCTCCCTCTGAAGAACCTGCATGTTCATCTTCAAGACTACTGGACTGTCATCACACTGTAGAACCTGCCTCTTCATCTTCATGACTACTGGAAAGTCCTCCCTCTGAAGAACCTGCATGTTCATCTTCAAGACTACTGGACTGTCATCACACTGTAGAACCTGCCTCTTCATCTTCATGACTACTGGACCTTCCACCCTCTGAAGAACCTGCATGTTCATCTTCATGACTACTGGACCTTCTTCACTCTGAAGAAACTGCATCTTCATCTTCATGACTACTGGACCTTCCACCCTCTGAAGAACCTGCATCATCATCTTCATGACTACTGGACCTTCCACCCTCTGAAGAACCTGCACGTTCATCTTCATGACTACTGGAACGTCCTCCCTCTGAAGAACCTGAATGTTCATCTTCATGACTACTGGACCGTCTTCACTCAGAAGAAACTGCATCTTCATCTTCATGACTACTGGACCATCCACCCTCTGAAGAACCTGCATGTTCATCTTCATGACTACTGGACCGTCTTCACTCAGAAGAAACTGCATCTTCATCTTCATGACTACTGGACCTTCCACCCTCTGAAGAACCTGCATGTTCATCTTCATGACTACTGGACCTTCTTCACTCTGAAGAAACTGCATGTTCATCTTCATGACTACTGGACCTTCCACCCTCTGAAGAACCTGCATGTTCATCTTCATGACTACTGGACCTTCCACCCTCTGAAGAACCTGCATGTTCATCTTCAAGACTACTGGACTGTCATCACACTGTAGAACCTGCCTCTTCATCTTCATGACTACTGGACCATTCTCCCTGTGAAGAACCTGCATGTTCATCTTCATGACTACTGGAAAGTCCTCCCTCTGAAGAACCTGCATGTTCATCTTCAAGACTACTGGACTGTCATCACACTGTAGAACCTGCCTCTTCATCTTCATGACTACTGGACCATTCTCCCTGTGAAGAACCTACATGTTTGTCTTCAGGACTACTGGATCATCTTCCCTCTGATTAACCTGCATGTTTGTTCTCATAACTACTGGACTGTCCTCCCTCTTAAGAACCTGCATGTCCTCATGATTTCAGAATTTTTTAAATAGTTGATTTATCAGCTTTCAGTCAGTTTTTAGGATGAATTTTAAAACAGAGATCTTGTTGTGGTCATCATGCCCTATCTTTGTGGTGGTCCTGGATGCATCACACCGTGTCTTTGTGGTGGTCCTGGATGCATCACACCATGTCTTTTCTTTTACTACCTACTGCCTGGCTGGCTGTTTTTGAACAATATTGTGTGTTGTATTATGTATTAGGCCTTTCATTGTTATTATTATTATTTTTTTTTTTATGTCCATTATTGTCAGTGTGGACATCGTGCACATGCTGTATGTACGATACACACTGAAATTGGACCTCTGCTTTTAACCCATCAACTAGTTTGACTAGTGAGAACCCGGGGAGCAACTGGGAGTTAAGGGCCTTGCTCAGGGGCCCCCTGACCATTGTGGGCTTGAACCTGGGTCCTCCACGCCCAAGCCCACCACTGTAACCACTAGGCCAACACTCCACAATGACGTCCAGATTTACTTGCCTTTAAATTCGGGTGCAGCTTAGTGTGTAGAGAAATTTCAGAATAGTCTTCAAGATGTCAAATTATGGATGGAGCTGAACTTCCTCTGCTATAATGAAGAACAGAGGTCTTTGCGTTTGGGAAAACTGACCTGCTAACAGGATGTAGCAGTGCTGTTGGCCCTTTGGATTTTTCTAACTCTTTGAAATTTATTATGAATCTTGACATTATCAATTCAATTCAATTTTATTTATATAGCGTCTATTACAACACAAGTTGTCTCTAGGCGCTTTCCAGAGACCAGAACATGACCCCCGAGCAATTATTACATAAACAGCAGCAGGTAAAAACTCCCCTAGTGGAAGAAAAACCTTAAACCAAACAGTGGCAAGGAAAAACTCCCCTTTAAGAGGGAAGAAACCTTGAGCAGGACCTGGCTCATGAGGGGGGACCATCCTGCCGAAGGCCAGCCGGGTAGAGCAAGAAATAAGAAAGAATAGAGACATAGAGACACCGCCAAAGGTACAAGATAGGATACATTAGTAACTATCATCAGTAGTCCAATTAGACTTCTGTGAATATGGGTGATATATGGATAGACGGTGATACAAGGGGATGAGGACTGCAGGTCGGGATGTCAGCAAGTATCCAACAGACATCCACACAGACAGGTGAAGGCAGACACTGGGATGGTCAGAGGTGGAACTGCAGGTCAGCAAGCAGCTCCTGAGGCTCTGGTCCGCAGGACATGCAAAGAAGAGGAAAAGAAGGGCCAGACAAGCACAACAAACTACCAGAACAATGGACCACAATTAAGTTTATGGGATACTGTTAATAAATGAGGGTTGAGGTGAAGAAGAGACAGAGAAGACAAAGAGAAACAGAGAAGGTGAAAGGCACCACTCAGTGGATCATGTTGGTGCCCCCCTGCAGCAGAGGCCTATAGCAGCATATCTACACCGAAGCTGTTTAAGATGAGCTGCTCTAATCTGGTCCTGCAGCTGCAGCTTTGACTACTGGACCTGACACATTAAGGTACTAAATGTACACTAACTATATGCTTTATTAAACAGAAATGTTTTAAGTTTAGTTTTAAAGGTGGAGGTGGTATAAGCCTCCTTCACCCAAACTGGAAGTTGGTTCCAGAGTGATGGTGCCTGATAACAGAAGACCCGTCCTCCAAATCTACATCTGGATCTTCTAGGAACTACGAGTAAACCTGCACCCTGAGAACGGAGAACTCTATTAGGAACGTACGGTTCTATCAGGTCTTGCAAATATCGTGGTGCTAGGCCATTTTGGACTTTATATGCCAGTAATAAAATGTTGAATTGGATTCTAAATTTTACGGGGAGCCAATAGAGGGAAGCTAAAACTGGAGAGACGTGGTCTCTCTTGTTGATTCCTGTCAGCATTCGTGCTGCTGCATTTTGGATCATCTGGAAGATCTTCAGAATTACTTGGACATCCAGCCAACAACACGTTACAGTAATCTAGTCTAGAATATACGAACGCATGAATTAGTTTTCCAGCATCACTCTGGGAGAGGATGCTCCTAATCTTTGCGATATTACGGAAGTGGAAAAATGCGGTTTTACAAACCTGATTAATATGCTGTTTAAATGACAAATCCTGATCGAATATAACGCCAAAGTTTCTCTCAGTTTTACTGGAGGCCATCGCAAGACCATCTAATCCCTTCCTAAGCTGTTTGGGACCACAAACAACAACCTCTGTTTTATCAGAATTTAGTAGCAAAAAATTTCTGGACATCCAGTCCTTGATGTCCTTAAGACACATCTGAAGTTTGTCTAATGGTTCTGTTTCATCTGGCTTCATAGACAGATAAAGCTGCGTGTCATCGGCATAACAATGAACATTAATGCCGTGGTTCCGGATAAAACTTCCTAAGGGCTGCATGTTTAAACTGAACAAGATTGGCCCTAGCACTTAACCCTGCGGGACACCATAGCAGACCCTCGTCTGTACGGAAGAAACCTCATGAACATGAACAAACTGGAATCTATCAGACAGATATGATTTAAACCAATCTAGAGCTGTCCCTTTAATCCCAACAACAAACTCTAGTCTCTGCAGTAAAATGCTGTGATCTATAGTATCAAAAGCAGCGCTGAGGTCCAGCAGAACCAGTATGGACACTAACCCATCATCTGAGGTCCAGCAGAACCAGTATGGACACTAACCCATTATCTGAGGCCATAAGAAGGTCATTCGAGACTCGAACCAGTGCTGTTTCTGTGCTATGATGCATCTGAACCCTGACTGAAGAACTTCAAATAGATAATTTCTATACAAATGTTCACACAGCTGCTGCAACGACCTTTTCCAAAATTTTAGACATAAATGGAAGGTTGGAAATCGGTCTATAGTTAGCTAAAATGTCTGGGTCAAGAGAGGGTTTTATAAGTAATGGTTTGATTACAGCGACTTTAAAAGCCTGTGGTACATATCCCAAGACTAGGGACAAGTTGATCTGTTCCAGTATTGTCGGTCCAATAAGAGAGAAAACATTTTTAAGTAGTCGAGTAGGGATGGGGTCTAACAGACATGTGGATGATTTAGGTCCATTGACGACTGAGGTCAGCTCAGAGAGATCAACAGGAACAAAACAGTCTAGAGTCAGGTCGGAGCATAAGGGAGTCGCCGAGGTTGAAGAAATTCCCACAGCCACTGCCGGGAGGGCCTGGCCGATTTCCTCTCTAATTCTGACAATTTTAATGCTAAAGAAGCTCATAAAGTCTTCACTACTGAGAGCTGCAGGGATGCACGGCTCAACAGAGTTGTGGCTCTTTGTCAGCCTGGCTACAGTGCTGAACAGAAAACGTGGCTTATTTTTATTATCCTCTATTAACACTGAATAATAGGCTGTTCTAGTTTTGCGAAGCGCTTTTTTATATACTATTAGACTATCTTTCCATGCATAATAAATATCTACAGACCTACTAGAGTACCACTTTCTTTCCATTTTACGCACTTTCTGTTTTAACATACGAATATGTGAGTTAAACCAGGGAGTTAAGCTCCTACGGTTAGAGACCCTCTTTCTCAAAGGAGCAACTACATCTAAAGCTGTGTGCAACACATCTGCAGTGCTACCGACAAGGAAATCAACGTCTGCAGAGGTAGAACCGAGGTCACAGCCCTCAGCTGCTTCACTATGTTCCTCTGTAAGAAGATGAAGAGCAATGGCCTCCCTAAATTTAGTAATAGCTTTATCGGATAGACACCTGCTAAAGTAATTCCTCCTATTATGCGTAACGTTGACAATGTTGAATTCAAACGTTATTAAATAGTGGTCGGATAGGAGGGAGTTTACATGTGACACTAACAGATTATCAAGTTCTACACCGTAGACGAGGACCAGATCAAGAGTATGATTAAGACGATGCGTCGGTTCGTTAACTTTTTGTAAAAACCCCATCGATTCTAGAAGAGAATCAAAAGCCAACTTCAGACTGTCGTTTTTCAACATCCATATGAATGTTAAAGTCGCCCACTATGATGACTTTATCTGTACTGATCAATAAACTAGATAAGAAATCTGAGAACTCAGACAGAAACTCCAGATAAGCTCCAGCAGGAGGCCGGTAAACTACCACCAACAAAACTGGCTTCTCTGATTTCCAGCTCAGCAGTTTTAAACTAAGCGTGAGGCTTTCAAACGTACTATAATCACATTTAGGTTTGGATTTTATTGTAAGACTGGAGTCGTAGATCGCCGCTACTCCTCCACCTCGACCTGTGATTCGAGGAATATGATAATTAAGTTTAAATTAGTAAGTAAATTAGTTCGCACTAAATGTGTATTTGTTTTTATTTTTACGAGGTTATTTTGGTTAACGCCTCTATTACGTCGCGCTTGGTGAACATTTGGAGGACGGGGAATCGATACTAAATCTATTTTACTTGGCACCTCGTTAGAATCTCCAATTACATCATTTACTTCTACCTTTTTATTGGCAGGCGATAGTCCTGGAGAAGCAGCAGAGAAGCATGTAAGACTGCAGCTCTGCATCCCGGCCTGGACCCTGGATTGTCAGGGGGAGGATCTAATAATATCAGCCAGATTTCTAGAGATCAGAGCTGCACCATCCCGGGTGGGATGAATGCCGTCTCTTCTAAGCAGACCAGGCTTTCCCCAAAACGTCTTCCAATTGTCAATAAAGGCCACCGAGACGAGCAGCGACTAAACACATCATCAGCGGTCAGATTGGGGAGGGGACCAGAGAAAACTACAGAGTCCGACATGGTTTTGGCGTAGTTACACACCGAGACAATATTTATTTTAGTGACCTCCGACTGGCGTAGCCGGGTGTCATTAGCGCCGACATGGATGATAACTTTACTGTATTTACGATTACCCTTTGCCAGCAGCTTCAAGTTTGCTTCGACGTCGCCCGCTCTGGCCCCCGGGATGCACCTAACTATGGTCGCTGGAGTCGGCCTCACATGCCTCAAAATAGAGTCGCCAATCACCAAGGTCGGTTTCTCAGCGGGTGTGTCGCTGAGTGGGGAAAAACGGTTAGACACGTGAAGCGAATGGTGGTGTTCCGTGCGCCTTTTGGGACTACGCTTCCTCCGAACCGTCACCCAGCCGCCCTGACTGCCCGGCTGCTCGGGGGCTGCAGGGGGGCGGCTACCAGCAGCTATCGTAGATAACAATTTTAAATTTGATTAACAGGTCAGTGCAGTAGTCCAGTCTAGTTTTTATCATTTGAGGCTAATCAGCAGAGTTAAGCCTCATCTTACTTATGCTGCCCTTGAAAGGGTCCTTCATGCTCTTATCTTTTTCGAGACTGGACCACTGAAACTTCCTTTAGAGAGGGATAGACCAATCTCTTCTCCACTATCTCCAGATGGTCCAAAATTCAGCTACTTGCCTATTAATAGGTACAATACAGTTTGAGCATATTACCCCGATACTGCACTTTCTTCACTGGCTGCCTGTTTGTTTTAGAATTGCTTTTTAAATTTGACTCCTATTTAAATGTTTACATGGTCTGGTACCTCCTTATCTCTGAGCTCCTACATAGATACCTTAACATGGTGTCCACTTCAGATATCTTCCAAAGATATAGCCATGTGGACATAAGTGTCCAAATCGGTATACTTTGACTATACCTTATTATTCGACCCAGGGTAACTGTTTTGGACAATTTTCCGAACCTTATACCTTTGGAAGTACTTGAGCCTGATATTTGGGCTCCAGCATGGGCTACTGAATCCGCGTAAGACAACACCAGAAAGGGGCCGTCTTGCATTTTGAGGCATTTCCGAGAAGTCGGATCTGGGCGTAATTTTTGGCAGTCAGTGGCTGCCACCCTCCCTCTGAGAATGGGAATACCTTTGACTGGAGGGGTCACCCCCCATAAGGGAAACTGAGGTGTCCGTCAGACAGTGGCAATACCCCGTGAATGGGGTCGGCCATTTTGCGTCAACGGTTCGTTTTCTTCTGACAATGGCAAAACCATTGGCGCAGACCCTGGAAAGGGTCCGCCTCGTGTATCGAAACGGTAAATAACAGTTCACTAATGTTTCCCTAACCTTTTTTCTGTTTATCACCCGAGGTTCAGGCCCTGTTGGTCGACCCGCATTCGCAGCGTTTGTCGGGCTGGCGCAGCTATCCGGCTATTTTCGAGTCCGTCCCAACTTTGTGGGACGAAGGAATTCCTAGCATAAAGAAAGAATTCCTAGCATAGTTGAAGTTCGGCCAATATGGGGTCTCACTCGCCTTTGCTAGGACGTTTAAGACGGACTGGGACATTTATGTTCAGCTAGGATGTTTAAGCTGGACTAGGACATTTAAGGTGACTGGGGCATTTGGGTTAAGTTTGGGTGTTTATATCTACACGTGATACACTTTGTTTATGGTTTATAAAACTGCAGAAACTAAGACTTTCTGGTGTGACATTGCCCGTGTTTCTGACCTGCTGCTTCTGGTTTTACAGCTTCTGAAAGTGATGAAGAATCATTTCCTTTACCAGAAGACACAACAGCATCACATCGGTTACCACAGATACTTTAATAACATTGTTATCATCATCGTCCTCTTCTAGTGTCTAGGGGACATCTTCCCAGAGGATGGCTGGGGCAGGCGGTAGCGGGCCATCTCCACGTCCAGGTCAGCAAAGGTGTAGGCTGTGTAGCTGTGGTGCTGGCAGTTCTTGTAGGTGCTGTTGTCAAACGGTTCCTCAGCTTCTGGAGATTCTAAAGAACAATCGGACAAAAACAAGAGTTTAGTTGAGAAACTCCTCACATTGAAAAAGGCTTGTTGTTAGTGACAAAAGCAGAAAAGACGCTCCTGGACAGACACTAAGAAGCAAACCAATCAGATATACGAGTTAGAAAGAAACAATACATCCAAATTTGCAGAGAAATGCTCTCTTCAAGAATCATCAGGTCACCCACACCCCCAACAAATACAATCTGTGATGTCACCAACGGGTTACTGAAAAACTGTCGGAGCTCCTGGTGGACAACCATTGTAGAGGAACTAACTCTGCCCAAACCACATCAATAGGACAATAGGTGGAAATACCACGCTGACCTTACATCAGTTACCACAACCGCTGGCGACCTTTCCTCACTTACCACAAACACGCCGACCTTCCTTCAGTTTCCACTGGCTAGTTTTTTTGTTGTTTTTTTTTTTTGTTAAGCGTGGCCAATACAATGCTCTGCTGACCTATCTTGCACCAGTTGTCTTTCCATCCTGGTTTCTATTGTGTATTTGGTAGCAACCATTGATTGGTCTTCAGACTTGCTTGTGTGTCAGACCTGTGTTGGAGACCTCTCGTGACTTTGACGGGTGTCCACCCTCCTGAGGGGCCCACTGTGTGCAGCATTACCTCCTCGGCTAGATTCATGAGATTACAAGTTCAAAAAAGACTTGAGATCATGTGACAACTGCACAGTAGTCTTCTCATTTAAGGATGTTCATGGCTCCATGTCTTCTCTCTAAAAAGGAGTTGTGTGAAATATATGAAGGTTTTGTGCTCTAAACTGAATCACTTCACAAACAAAATCTCTTCTAAAACTTTGTGAACCATTTACTGACAATCCTCCTAACGGATCCTAACGGATCCTAACGGATCTCCAGGTACTAGTTGGAGCTACTCCTAGACGGCCTCCTCATACAGTCAGTAGCACAACCAGCTGTATCCTCTTTACAAATCACAATGATTATTCTCAGTACATCTTTATTAGAAGATGACAAACATGCGTGAACATTTATGCTAGTTAGGCTTATGTTAGCTAGAATCACAGGTTAGCATGAGCTACACAAACTAGTCAACTTGTAACTAAGAAAACGTGTTGCAACCACCTGCCAGGCTCGTTTCTAGATCAACCAGGATGGGCGTACACAACCAGAAACCTGTTTGTGATATCACATGAGGAGTGTAGTAAGAACCAGCAGTCTCTAGGATCTGAATCCGTTCTACATTAGGAACTCGTTCTGAACCGGACTTGGAACCAGTTTGTTGGAGCAGCCCCACAGACAGACTGGTTAAATATCAGTTTGACAATAAAAGAATCAGAAGTCAGACGATGATCACGAGAGTTTTCAGACAGGTGTGTCCACCTCATGCAGCTGAATGCATCTAGAAGGTCATCAGAGGGATGTAGAAGGAGACAAAGCTGCACCTGACATCAGACCTGGTTAACCGTTCACAGAGTATGTTCTGTAAAGCCACCAACAAAAAGCAAGGGGGTAGTGAGAGAGGGGTCAGGTCGTGTGGTATGTACCCTCAGATGGTTCAGAACGGAGCTCCACCATCTCCTTTTCCGTAGATTCTGACAAGGCCTGGACAGGGTCCAGCAGCTCCTCTGAAGGACCAGAACCTTCTGTCACAGTTTCATTGGCAAGACTCTCCAACTCTACAGGAGCAGCAGTGTTGGAAAGAGTGCTCTTGGATTCTAGAGGACCAGTAGCATTAGTAGACATGGTCTTGGACCTTTCAGCTTTGGTAGGGGTGCTCTCAAACTGTGCAAGTTCTTCAGAATCCTCTTGATGGCAGTCTTTAGTGGAGGCTCCTACAGGGGCCTCAGGAGCCCCTGCAGGAGGTGGTGGGGCTTCTCCAGATTCATCAGGCAGGATTTTTTCTTGATCAACAGCTGGCATCTCAACTAAACCTCGAGTTTCAGCAATGGTAGTGTTGACAGCAGGAGCTACACGACCTTCTGCTGCTTCCTGAGCAACTTCCACAGCTTCATCAGCTGGAACCTGTGGGCCTACAAGCTCTGCTGGATCCTGGGTGGCAGTGTTGGCCTCAGGGCCCAAGGCATCTGACTGATCAGAACTAATGGTAGGTGTCTTCACTGTCAGTGTCAACACCTCGCACTCAGCATCAGCAGCGTCTTTTGACCTTCCTGTGACCACCAACTCCTGAATGTTTGTCTTCTCTGGCAGGGAAGTTTCCATTCCAGACTGCACCTCATATTTTTGTTCAGTGTCAGAATCAGAGTCAGACTCACTGTCTGATGAGGAGGAGGAAGATGATTTTGCAGAGTCAGAGGTGAAGACAGCATCATTTTTTGCAGCTACAGAAACAGGCTCTGGAGCTGGGGCAAGTGCAGAAACATCTGTAGGAGCAGGTGAAGGGGTACAAGTTGAAGCAGGTCCACATGCAGCCGCAGACGGAGACAGATGGAAGCCTGGTTCTGACAGTCGAACTGGAAAGACAACTGTGGTTTTGTAGGCAAGCAGGACTGCTCTGTCAGCTGGAGCCTCAGTTGCTGAAGAACATGTTGAATGAAACACAACAACAGGTCAACAGCAACATTATATACAGTCAAATAACCAAAACCAGTGATCATCATCCCCATCCAAGTGGTTTCACAGGGTCGTAGATGTCCTTTACAGCGGACCCCCACAGTAAAAGTTTACCAGATCTGACATTCCACCAATGTTAGGACATTCAACAGTCCACTTTGTGTGCTTTGGGGTCCCACAGCACCACCTCATGCGATTTTGGTGGAACTACATTGTTGCTGGGAATTCGACTACGAGAACCTACCCAGAACTCTGAGCTCCCAGCATTTGCAGTTTATTTGCAGCAGTAGAAAAAGGTTTCACATGTCAAAAACTGGGATCAAAATCATCTTCATCATCAAAGAAAAAATTGTAAAACACGTTTGTTTTTTAAGGAACAAATGAAGGATCATTGCTTTATTTTTTATTTTTCTTGGAGTCAACTTTCTTGATCAGATTATTTCAGAGATGATCAGAAGTCAGAAAACTCAAGACTGTGACTGATGTTTGGCTTTTAAATCAACTTCCAGTCAAACGTTGATGGTTCGTATCAATGACTTGCTCCAAGGTGTCACCCACCACACGTGCGAACTGCACAAAGAGCTCCTGCTCGAAAGCAAAGAGGAATTTGTAGAGTGATAGCCTAGTGGTTACAGAGATGGGCCTGGAGGACCCAGGTTCAAGTCCCTGGGCTTGGAATAGCAGCCCACTGCTCCTAGTGAAAACTAGTGATGGTTAAAAGCAGAGGTCCAATTTCGGGGTGTATCTTGAGATACATAGTGACAAGAATGGAAATTAAAAAAAAAAAAAATGTAGTAACACACACGCAAAAGTCTAAATGATCTACCAGAATTTAAAACTGCCTTACTCTTGTCTGCAACTTTCGCCTTCTTCGTTGGTTTTTGTGGATCTTTAGCTTGACTAGAGAAGCAAACAGTTGGACGATTCATCAGGACCCGCCAGCTGTCCACCTGGAGACACTGAAGAAAACATTTGATGTTAAGGCAGAGCCGGTCTGGAAAATTCCACCTTTAGTGGCTGATTTCAGGTTCTACCATGAGAAAAGAGTTAAAATGCAGCAACATCCATATGTGAACTTCCTGTGCACATAAGAGATTAAAAAAAGAGGTCCATTATTCTGGAGGGACCCGATCCACACCAACACTGAAAGAAACAATGTCTATAGGTGCGTTTACAGTAGCAGGAGTTCAGAGTAGATCTGCCAGACAGGAACCTCTAACAGCTGAACGTCCTCAGCCCCTTCAGTCGGTGCGTCTCCATGACACTGTAGCGCCACACAAGGACTTTGACTGGAAAAAATAGCAGAGCCAACCACCAGGTGGTGGTAATGCCCTCTATAAAAAAGAAGAATGCCACAGAGGAATAAAGAGAAGAAGCGCGGTGTAAGGTGCACTGTACTACTTGTGTTTTTGTTTTTTTTAATACACCACGGTCGTAGCGACTGACATTAAAAACAAACCTTGCAGGGCCGCTACAATGGTGTAAAACACCAACAACATCTGAACCTACGCGCCAGTCCATATCCATCAATCTCACTTCATCAACTGTACTCGCAGCAAAATGTCTCCGGTCCAAATGCTTGTGATTTGTGGTCACATAAATTACGTTCATGTGAGGGTGCTGAATGCGATTGCAATACCCGATCAGCTGAGACCCCATACCAATACAAAGCTGATTACACTAAAAGTTCAATATTTTTACCTTCAGAGGACGCAGCAGGCGGACCGCCATTTTTGTTCGTTTGTAAAGCTCCGGTAGGAAACGCAGAGGCTGCGCGAACGTTCCGCCGGGACATAAATACAGCACTTTGACCAGTCAGTCTATGAGACCAGTTTTCTTATCTATAAAATAAGAATATATGAAATAACAGACGTGGAGTCATGTGATGAGCACAAATAAACAGATAGATAAAACATTTGAGGAGGTGTGTTGGAGTCTCACAGCGTCACTGCGTTGAACTCGAGCGAAGAATGTTCACGGAGGCACATGAACTTAATAAACGTTAACTGGTTTATTGTAACAGGTCTACATGTTCGTAACACAACTCGTTGTCTCACAGCCAATGTGCCTGACCAAAAATAAACTCGCGCTACCTGGTGGCGGGGATCAAATGCTGCTTAACTACAGACATAAAATAAATTCACAACTTGAGTACACAGATAAAACATATCTCAACACCCCCACTTGTACTCAGGTTGCACAGATTCAAACAAAAATAATACTGTAAACTACAGTACAGTTGTGGATCATTCCACTCCTTTAAACACAGAACATACTGTTTGCAAATTTCTTCAGTTTTAGCTTGGAAGCAGGTTTGGTCATAATATCAGCTACCATGTCGTCAGTAGTGCAATATAACAGACACATTTTCCCTTCATTTACAATCGACCTCACAAAATGATATTTAATATCCACATGTTTGCACCTCTGCCGGTTCACGGGATTTTTGGCTAAAGCGATTGTTCCTTGGTTGTCCTCATACACTACTGTCTGTGTGTATTTGTAATGGTCAATACCCTCTAATAGCTGCTCTAAATATTTGCACTCTTGCATCGTAGAGGCTAGAGCCATATATTCTGCCTCACAGGTAGAAAGCGCTACTGTAGGTTGTTTCTTAGTTTTCCACGAAACTAAAGAACTGTTTTTACTCAGACTTACACAGTAACCTGTAGTGCTCCGCCTGTCTGCGGTGTCACCTGCCCAGTCAGCATCACTATAGGCCACTATGACCAACCTTTCAGTGTCGTTTCTCCTGAAACACAGCTCCTTGTTTGTAGTTCCCTTGAGATATCTGAAAACATGCTTCACTGTAACCCACTGTTCCTCTGTTGGTTCACACAAATATTGCGATAACTTGCTTACCACGAAACATAGGTCTGGACGCGTACATGTTGTAAGATATATCAGGCTGCCTATGGCCTCTCTGTACATCTTCACATCTTTCATCTTAACAGCGTCTTCTGTATAACACAGCTTCTGGTCACAGGGAGTTTCCCTGGCTTTGCAATTTTGCATATTGAACCTTGTCAGTATCTTGTTGACATATGCTTCTTGCGACATTTTTGCACATCCATCAAAATGAACAAAATCAATTCCAAGAAAATGTTTAAGTCTGCCCAAGTCCTTCATTCTAAACTTGGCTGAAAGCATCTCTTTCACATCTCTCATGACTTTTTCATTGCTTGCAGCAATTATCACATCATCAACCCAGATGATCATTATTGCTTTCTCATTGTCTGTCTCTTTGGTGTAAACACAGTGGTCTGCTGGGTTTTGTGTGAAATCGTTTTCAGTCAGGTAGTCATGTATAACTCTATTCCAGTTTCGACCAGACTGCTTCAGGCCGTACAGAGATTTTTCTAGTTTATAAACCAAATCTTCCCCTTCTTCATAACCTTCTGGCTGGTCAGTGTAAATCTCATAATCTATGGGCGCATGTAAGTAAGCTGTTGTTACATCCATTTGATGAAGTAACAAGTTCTCTTGAGCTGCTTTTTGTAGCAAAACTCTTATGCTTGTCAAGTTGGCTGTTGGTGAAAATATTTCACCGTAATCTATTCCTTTCTCCTGGCTGTAGCCCTTAGCTACAAATCTGGCTTTGTACTTGTCATTACCATCAATGTCACTTTTCACAGAATAGACCCATTTACCCCCCCACAGTTTTCTTGCCCTTTGGCAGACTAGTGAGGGTAAAGGTGTTGTTCTCCCTCAATGATTGGATTTCTTCATCCATGGCTCTAATCCAGTGTTTTGAGTTATCTGACTCTACAGCTTCTTTGAATGTTTGTGGGATACCACATACTGCTCTGCAACAGTAGTCTATGTTAGTATGAACCTCAGTTGTAGCAGTCACAAAATCCTTTAAATGACTGGGCTTTCTCCTCTCCCTCGCAGGATACCTTTCACTGACACCTGCGTCACCTGCTACACCTGGCTCTTTTTGGTCATACTCAAACGTGTCACTTTGTGGCGTTTTGTCTGTTACTGCTTGCTCCTGAACTGCCTTAACGTCTTTGTCGAGTTTGTGTGTGTTACTGTCAGGAATAGGTAGATTTACTCTACTATAATCATCATTTGGTTCATCTTCACCTGTTTGTGTTTGCCTTTCTGCACTCATCTTGCTCACAAATTTGACAAGTCGATGTTTCTGAACTTTTTCAGTCTCGGGATTATAAACCAAATAGGCTGGGCTATTTTTGTCATAACCAACAAAAAATCCTTGGTCACACTTGGAGTCAAGCTTTCCCTTGTCTTGTCTGTATGTATAACATACAGATCCAAACTTTTGCATTTTGGACAGGTCTGGCTTTCTTTCCGTCAGCATTTGGAAAGGAGTCTTTCCTGTTCGCTTATTAAAGCATCTGTTTCGCACTATGGCTGCTGTTTGAACAGCATAGTTCCACAGGCATTTGGGTAACTGACTTTCAATTAGCATACACCTACCCATCTCAAAAAGAGTACGCCAGCCTCTTTCGGCAGTGCCGTTCTGATGAGGAGAATATGGTGCTGATGTCTCATGCTTAATACCATTTTTCCTCAACAAAGTTTGAAAGTCTCTGCATGTAAACTCGGTGCCGTTATCCGATCGGATGCATTTTACTTTCCCATAAGGGGCAACATCAGCTAAAAATTTCTCTGTTGCTTGCGGTGCATCACTTTTTGCCTTCAAAAAATATACAAATACTGCGCTAGAGTAATCATCTGTGAATGGCTGCACATATTTGTACCCATCAATAGACTCATTCGCTATTGGTCCTGCTAAGTCTGTGTGGACCATCTGCAGGGGGGCTGTTGCTTTCTTATCAGGATTTCTGTTTCGTGTTTGTGTAAATTTCCCCTGAATACACACCTCACATTTGTGGTCAGGCTTATCTGTTCTGCCCTTAATAGACATCCCATCTACCACATTTCGCAACTTTAGTATATCCTCGTAGTTGCAGTGACCTAATATCTCATGCCATGTCTGCATATCGTGACAGGCGTTACATTTATCATTATGCTCAATTTCAGTTTGCAAATAATACAACTTTCCATACACCTGAATGGTAAAGTTAGTACCGTCTTTGTGAGTTAACACGTCCTGTCCCTGTTTAAAAGTGACTGTAGCTCCTGATGCTGTAGCCGACTTCACTGAGAAAATGTCTTGGGGATATGATGGAATAAACAATGCTCCTCTCAGGGTTGTTCTGTGCGGCTGACCCGTACTGTCTACCAGGAACACCTCTGCATTCCCTCTTCGTTGAGCGACTCCTTTGCACAGAGTGCCATCTGCTAGCTCCACAGCATGCCTTTCCGGTTTAAAAGTCTTATCAAAGCTCTTGAACTTGGCGACATCATTAATGATGTGTGAGGTAGCTCCAGTGTCGACCATCAGGCCCTTCTCCTTAATGCAACGTCCTGGTTGCCGCTGGCCTTTACCGTCTGCATCAGTAACCCTGAAGGCGTAATCTGCAGCTGTAGCTCCAGATCCGTTGCCGCTCTCATCTGCGACCTTCCTTGTTCCATCCTGCTTGCCTTTGTGTCTACAGGTGGTATCACTGTGTGTGCTGCTCCTGCAATGATTGCACCACGTTTTCTTCCTGCATGCTTTTGCTCTGTGGCCATTTGTTCCACACTTAAAGCATTTGATATCTGCATCACTGTAGTCTCTACTGTGTGCACTCGACTTGATGTGTTTTCGCCCTGTTCTTGCCATTGTCTTCATCACATTGTCATTTGACTCTGCCGCAGTTAACTTTTCTGTGTCTTCGTAACTGCGCAACTCTGTTTTGAACTCTGGAAATGTCATATCGTTCTTATTTTGAGTCACATGTATTGCAAATGGTTTAAAGCTTTCAGGTAGTCCTTTTAAAATCATAGCAATCAGGAGGCCATCTGCTAACGTCTCACCCGCGTTGCGCAGCGCCGTAATGGCGGCCTCGGCTCTGATGACGTAATCTGTAACGGTCTCCTCGCTCCGTTTCTGAAGCGATGTCAGCGTGGTGTACAGGCTGATGATGCGGGGCTTTCCTCTTCCTGCATAATAGCCCCTCAAAATTTTCAGTGCATCTCTTCCGTTATCGGACGCCTCCCTCATAATTAACGACAGGCTTTTGTCGTCCAACAGCTGAATCATCTCGGCATATGCGTCAGCATTTTTCTTAGCATCGGCTGCTACCGCGGCCTCACCCCTCGGTTCTCTCAAAACAGTCTCCTTCAACCCTAATAGGTGCAAATGTCCAAGCTCTTTAGTTTCCCAAAGCTCATACTTGCTTTCATCTCCGTCAAACATTAGTCGAGGTAACCTACTTGTCTCTCGTTGATCCATGATGCTAGTTTGCCGTTAGCACGCTGTCCGTCGCGACTTTCTATCGGCAATAACACATCAAACTTCTTCGAGTTGCTCCTGGGCCCATAACCTGTTGGAGTCTCACAGCGTCACTGCGTTGAACTCGAGCGAAGAATGTTCACGGAGGCACATAAACTTAATAAACGTTAACTAGTTTATTGTAACAGGTCTACATGTTCTAACACAACTCGTTGTCTCACAGCCAATGTCCATCCATCCATTATCTGTACCCGCTTTATCCGTTTCCGGGTCACGGGGGTCTGTCGGAGCCTATCCCGACGCATATCAGGCGAAAGGCAGGGGTACACCCTGGACAGGTCGCCAGTCTATCCAGGGCCACATACAAACAATCAATCACACTCACATTCACACCTAGGGAGAATTTAGAAAGATCAATTAACCTACACTGCATGTTTTTGGACTGTGGGAGGAAGCCGGAGTACCCGGAGGAAACCCACGCAAGCACGGGGAGAACATGCAAACTCCACACAGAAAGACCCACCGGGCCGGGAATTGAACCGGGAATCTTCTTGCTGTGAGGCAACAGTGCTAACCACTAAGCCACCGTGCTGCCTCACAGCCAAAGTGCCTGACCAAAAATAAACTCGCGCCACCTGGTGGCGGGGATCAAATGCTGCTTAACTACAGACATAAAATAAATTCACAACTTGAGTACACAGATAAAACATATCTCAACAAGGTGTCAGGTTTAAACGACCTAAACATTTCTTAAACACACAATAAGGAAGAAAGACAAAGTCAGTAAGTTTTCATTCATCAGCACGGAGACGGACAGAGAACCAGCCACATTTCTGCTGCTCTCGTCTCTGTCCGCGCCCCCCCCTCTGATGGCCTCTTGAGGCTTTTATTGAAAATAAGGAGGTCACAGATGACATGAAGATAAGCAACACGTACAAGATATATTCTGACGTGAACAATCATCTTATAAGAAGAGCAGTATACAGTGCGTAAAATAACAATGAGATAAAACAAAGAGTGTGTTAAGGTTTAACCCTATCAGGAGGGTGTCTTCCAGCTTCTGGTGGGTCCTGTGCAGGATTCTGTTGGTTTGGGCCAACACAAACAAAAAGAGAAAGAATCAGGATTAAATCTTTATTGTCATTTGGTAAAGAAATTGTATGTAGATTTATTCAGTACAAAGAAAGCAATCTTACTGACGTACTGACCCTTCAGTGTTTTCGTGCTCTGGGATAATGTATTGCTTTTCAGTTCTTATTTTTATTGTTGTGTAGCAACACACATCCACCAGCCAGGTGCTGGTGGATGTGTGGTTCGGGATGGGCCGGGCTTTTGTACAGGTCAACTAACTAGAGGAGAGCACCACACGGGGATGTAGTATGCCAGGTGTTGTAGGAAAAATATCTTAAATATCTCTGTATATATATTTTAACTACTAGGTAACTGTAATATCTGAGTAAGGCTGAAAATAATAAATCTCGTGAATAAAGACTTGGTAATGGAAAGACTTAAGACAGTTAATGTTTCATTATCAATGGATGCTAGAAACTTGAATTTAGAGCCTCTCCACATAGTCCCCATCAAAGTGGACATGATAATGGTTAAATCTGTTTCTTCTGAAGTCCATTAATATTTCCTGGTGTTGGAGACTAGGTTGTTGATGTTGAACCATGATGACAGGTTTTCCATCTCATCCCTGTAGGCAGACTCAATTGACCCATTGGCAACCTCTGTCAGTCGTCCTTACAACTTCACAATGGAGTTGCTTCGGTGGATGGAGGTAGAGTCATGTGTGTACAGAGATTTTAGAAACATCCAGGATGAGAGGATCAACATTAGGGATCTCAGGAACAACTTCAAAAATCTCAGGAACAACACCAGAAATCTCAGGAACTGATATGGACCTTTTGAGGCAGTCGATAGACCAAGTCAAGGGTCAGTTGATTGACTAAGGGTGGTCCTGCCCAAGGCACTGCACTGTTATCTTACTCTCAAAGTCTTCCCCTGCCAACATTTCTAAGTGTTTAAATCTATTTAAATAAATAACACACAAAGTCAAACTTGCACAGGAGTCCAGAGAGCTTTATTATTCAGCAAAGTCAGCACTGTCCTGCAAGACAAATGATTCTTTTCAGGTGTACATCATCTTTTAAATGCAAGGATTATGGGAGTCAGCTTAGATGTATGGCCAACCATGGCTCTTTTTTCCTTTCTTTTTTTTTTTTTCCTTTTTTGCCCTTGTTTGCACATATATTTATGGTTGATACCATGTTGGTATAACCGGAGTTGTATATATGCATTTTAATCTGGTAACCAAGGGTGTTTTGTGTGTGTGTGGGTGAGTGTGTGCAAGTGTGCTACCTTCACCAGCCCTTGTAACAGTCAAACTATATTTTTATTGATCCCTGGAGAAATCAAACAAGATAAAAGTAAAGGGAGAGTCAGAAAGAGGGGTATAAATATTCTGCAGAGGAGGGCTATAGTCACCGGGTGTGGAGGGTGAGGAGAGAGAGAGCAGGAGAGAGAGACGAGACAGTGGTGGTGCAGTCTGGTGTCTGTGTTGTAATATTTGTCAAGAAGTTTATAATGTGTTGTTTAAGAGTAAAAGGTGGACACAGGACAATCAGGTGTTATAAGCAACAACAAAAAAAAAAGAAAAAAACAGAGAAAAAGGGGAGGAGTTTTCTATTTACAATCACATCGTTTGAGCGTTTGGGGGGGGGGTTGGAGGCAGTATTGAAAAGTCATATATATAATAGGCATAGAAGTATTTAAATACTCATACATGTCCACATATATCAAAATTAAGTCATAAACAGGAAAGATAGATAAATAATCCATACACACACACACACACACACACACACACACACACACACACACACACATATTCATACAATCAATGAAAATAAACCGTGGATTAATGTGTGGACATCTAAGAGTTTTGATATGCGTAAGTGTAAGATACATATGCACATGTACATGATTATACATACATACAAATATACATTGATACATGCATGTACACATGTGCCTAATTGAAGTACACACACATATATATATATATATATATATATATATATATATATATATATATATATATATATATATATATATATATATATATATATATATATATATATATATATATATATATATATATATATAAGTAGCTATTCATATGATATACATACACATACCTTTAAATCATTGCATATAGTATATCCGTATATGCATACACTTTGCATGTTCATGTCACAATACATTTCCCAGTAATCATTTACTTACACTCATGCAACTCATATTCATACATACATACATACATACATACATACATACACACACCCATGCATATCATCCATATAAGTATATACACCCACTTGCATGTATCCACATACACCTAAATAGATACATGCACATAGGGATACACACACACAAATACATAAACATGTACACACACAGACACCCACACACACATATACACACACACACACACGTGCGTGCGTGCATGCATGCACACATACACACACACACACACACACACACACACACACACACACACACACACACACAGCTATTCATACATACATATATAACACATACATTCACGCATATACACAACCACACTCACGTATATAACTACACACACACACGCACACCTACACACACACACACACACACACACACACAGCTATTCATACGTACATACATACATACATATCACATACGTTCACACACATATATGCACAAACATACTCACGTATATAACTACACACACACATATACACACCAATACATACACATACACACACATACACACACACACACACACACACACACACCCATACACACACACATATAAACATGCATCTATGTATATAAACTCACTTATTTGCACATAAATACATACAAGAATATAATAATAATAATAATAATAATAATAATAATAATAATAATAATAATAATAATAATAATACATTTGTTAATTACAAAACTAATAATATTAAGTCATTTAAACACTTCCTCCTTTAAATAGTTATTCTTACAATTCCGTTGTTGGTTCCTATCGTCATCGGTCAGCGCCCCAACCCTCCCCCCAGCCCTGGGCCACCCCAGCCCCCCACGGCCGCGGCCGCAGCCAGCAGGAGGGGAGGGAGGAATCCGAGGCCGCCGATCCCACACCCTCCCTTAGTACAGACCATTACCAGCTGGAGACCCAGCAGGCTCAAGGAAACAAGGCCACGAGATGCCCCCAGATCCCCCGACTTCCAAACATATCGAACCCCGCACGGGCAAGAAACAGTGTCACCGGTGGCCCGCCAATGCATCGGCCCCCGCCACGCGCCCCGGCGACGCGACACCGAACTCCAGTAGCCACGGTGCCGGACAGGCAAAGAGGGTGGGGCAGGCGGAAGGCGGGAGGGAAGAGGGACAGAGGAGCCAGGGCAGCGCGACCAGCCCAGGGGGGGCCGGGACCGCCACCACCCACCGGCCGCAGATACACATGCCCGGGAGCCGAAGCAGCACGGCGGGGACACAGTCGACACCCGGAGGCAGCGCAGGAACCAGGAGAAGGAGCCCGCCGACACACCGCAACACACCCAGACAGCAACCGGCACCACACCTTCCCCTCCAGAGGCCGGCCCCGGCACCAGACCCACCAACCAAGGCACAACCCAGACCCGCTGGGGCCCCAGAAATCCCAATCGCAGGACCAGATCCGGAAGGCAAGAGCGCGGACCAGGCAGCCAGGCACCCAGAGACCCACCGGGACCGCCCGGCACGTGACCCCCGAAAAGCCCCGCACGACCCCCCCCACCCCACCTGGACCCCTCCCCTCTCATTTTTTTTTTTTTCCCCTATTTTTAATTTATTTATTTATTTTATTTATTTTTTTTTTCCAATTAAAATAGTATATTTTCTAATATGATTGTGTTTGGGTGCCTCTTATGTAGGTATGTTTGGATGCATTAAAAACGTGAGCTGGCATCTGCAGGGTGGGCACCCCCCACACATCTCAGCTCTCTCCATTATGTTTGTGGGTTTTTTTGGGTTTTTTTTTTGGGGCATATATGAGAGGGGAGGGGGGGTAACACGGAGGGGAGGCCCGGCGGGGCCCGGGGGCCACCACCAAGCAAGCCCCGGGCAGCCACAGGGGACCGGGCCAACAGCCACGCTCGAACCATCAGGACCCCCCACAAAAGGGCACCAGAGCCCCCGAAGAGGCTGAGCCACCCCCCACCCGCAGGCCAGAAACCGGCGCCGGCGCCGGCCCCAGCGAAGGCCACCAGGCAGGGCTGTACGGGGCCGCCACTGACGCGGGAGATGGATGGCAGCGGAGCCCCAGTCTGTGCCCCAGCGCCACCCCCGGGGGCCGACCGCCCCCCCGCCCCACACCACTGCCAACACCCAGTGCACCGCAACCGATAGGGATGGCAACACCCCAGCCCCCCAACGCGCGCCGCACCGACCCCGCCCCCCCCCAACCCCTCAACCCACCCAAACCCCCCACCCACCAACCGACCCCCCCCCCCCGGCCCGGCCGCGGCCACCGGGCGGCAAGTCACCATCGCCACCGGGACCGCAGAGCGACAGCCGACGACTCCAGCACACCCAGCAACACCGCCATCAAGCACAGGAGGGCATCAGTCAGAGCGCCAGGGGGCGGTGACGTACGTGACCAAGTTCCAAGGGCACAACCGGGCCCCACCAACCATCAATACAGTCAATTTGGATGAAGGACCGAGCAGCCGCCAGACCCACCCCCACCCCAGCGGGGGCAGCGGCCGCCGGCCGGGAGAGCCGGCAGCCAAAGATTTAAAAAAAAAAAAAAAAAAAGAATTAAATAAAAATAATAATAATTTATCAAGCTATCAAGGCAAGAGAGAACGCACGGGCACAACCCCAATAACGACAACAACCACAAGAGATTCTGCCCCCCCCCCCCCGACTTACCAATCTAGTTCAGCGAATTATCAGGCTAATAAAAAAAAACAAAAAACCTGCTAATTGCAATCAAGAAAAACGAGGAGTGAAGATGTTAGTTTGTGAAGGATGACATAAATTTATTCCAAATTCGGTTAAAATTTGGTGTTTGGTTTTTAATTGAGGCAGATAGTTGTTCCATTGATATGAAATCAGTTAATAAGTTTTTCCAGAGGACGATATTGATGGAGTTTTTAGTTTTCCAGTTCATGAGGATTGTTTTCTTGGCGATGATTAGGGCAATAGAAAGAATTCTATTGGAGGTGTTATCCAGTGATAGAGTAGAGAAATCTCCCAGAAGGCAGACTGATGGTGACAATAGAATGCGGCAATCCAGAAGTTGAGAGAGAGAGTCAGTGATGTTGTGCCAGAAGGTTTTGACTGGTTCACAGTCCCAGAGAGCAGCAAGTAGGTGTCCGGTAAATTTTGTGTACACTGTGTGCAAATGTTCGTATCCTTAAATCCCATTTTAAACATTTTTTCCCCCGTGAAATGAATCCTGTGAATTACTTTGTATTGTATAAGTTGTAGATTAGCGTTTGAGGTGGATATAAATATGTTTTTACAAATTTGAGGCCAGAAGTCAGCATTGAAGGTAATCTCTAAATCTTGTTCCCATTTAGTTGTTGGGATGGACACTGTAGACTTGTTTATCGCAATTAACTTATAAATTTTGGATAAAATTTTATATTGACTATTCATTTGAGTTAATTCTGAAATCAGCAGAGGAAGGTTTAGGTTGGGTGTTTTACTATTTATTTTTGTCTGAATAGCAGATTTAATCTGAAGATATTCTAGAAATTGATTTCCTCCAATGTGATGCTTCTGTACAAGGTGAGAGAAGGGAACCAGAGTGTTGTTTTCGTAGATGTGTTTGAGGTGCGTGATACCCTTAGTGACCCATGATGCTAGATTTAATGGTTTCCCGTTTATCAGGAAGTCCGGATTATTCCAAATGGGAGTGTATTTAC
This sequence comes from Xenentodon cancila, assembly GCA_014839995.1. NCBI lineage: Eukaryota > Metazoa > Chordata > Actinopteri > Beloniformes > Belonidae > Xenentodon > Xenentodon cancila. The sequence continues at coordinate 33,696,685 of CM026200.1, forward strand.
TCGGTGTTACTGACGTGGCATTGACCATTTGGTAGAAGTCCCACCAGGCTGTCAGAGTTGAGGCTATGATTGGGTTTTTGAAACAGGGGTGACGAGTAATAGTACGGCTTATAAATGGCAAATCAGAGATATTGATTTCTTTACAAAATAATTGTTCTAGCTCTATCCAAGAGCAATCACACTGATTTGGTTTGATCCATTTATAAACATACTGGAGTTTATTTGCAAGATAATACTGAAGGAAGTTTGGTTTTCCAATAATAGTGTGTAATTATTGAATCTAGGGGTTTGAACCAGTTGGTTGGAGGTTTGATTGGAATCATTGAGAAAAGATAATTTACCATAGGAAGTATGGTCATTTTTATTGTGGCAATTCTACCAATGAGGGTTATTGGTAAATTTATCCAACGTTTTAGATTTCCTTCTATCGTTTTCAGGAGTGGGTTGTAGTTAAGGCCAATTAACTCTGACAGCCTAGGGGAAATGTTGATTCCCAGGTATTTGATGTTGCCTGTGTTGATTGAGAAGAGTGCAGTGTCATTTACAACATCCCAGCTGTTAGTATTCAGTGGAAGTAAGGTGGATTTAGACCAGTTAATAGAGTAGTCTGAGATATCAGAGAAAGAATTAATAAGGTTGATAGTTTGAGGAAGTGATATTGATGGGGTTTGTAAGTACAAGAGTATATCATCAGCATATAAGCTGATTTTATGGGTTGCGTCTCCAGTTTTGATTCCTAGAATATGACTATCTTGTCGTATGGCTGCTGCAAGAGGTTCTATAAAGATGGCAAATAGGGATGGAGAGAGTGGACATCCCTGCCTTGTACCCCTGTGCAGAGTGAAGCGCTGTGATATTAATCCATTTGTGGTGACTGTTGCCATCAGTGATGTGTAAAGAATCTTGATCCAATGAATAAATGATTCACCAAAGCCGAATTTTTTAAGTGTTTGGAATAAGAATTCCCAATTAACTTTATCAAATGCTTTTTCAGCATCCAATGAGAATATGGCTGTTGGTGTATCTATTTGTGATGAGTAGTGAATCAGATTAAATAGTCTCCGTAGGTTATTGGCGGAGTGTCTTCCTTTAATGACGCCTGTTTGGTCTGGATGAATGATAAGTGGAGTTACTTTTTCAATTCGTAGCGCTAGAGCTTTACTGATTATTTTTGTGTCTGAATTAATTAGGGATAACGGGCGGTAGCTTGCTGGAAGAGTGGGATCTTTTCCAGGTTTTAATATTAAAGTAATCATCGCTGTATTCATCTCCATGGAGAGCTTGGATTTTTCCTTAATTTCTGCTATTAATCTTGTAAATATGGGTGCTAGAATGTTCCAAAAGTGTTTATAAAATTCTGCCGGGAAGCCGTCTGGACCCGGTGATTTGTTATTGGGCATGAGTTGGAGAGCTTTGTGGAGCTCTGTTGGGGTTAGTGGTTTATCCAGTTCTCCAGCCTGATCTTCTGTAAGGTGGGGTAGGTTAATATTGTTGAGAAATTTAGCAATCTCAGCTATGTTTGACTTATTTGTAGATGAATAAAGCTTTCTATAGAAATTCCTGAATTCATCGTTGATTTCTTTGGGTTCTTGGACACTGTCTCCTGTTGAGTTAACAACTGTGGAGATTGTTGATTTTCCTTTCTTTTTTGATTGATTGACTGATACTCTATGGACTGCTACTGGACTCTGTGTTTAAAACGTGATTACAATGTTCTCATGTTTAATGATAGAAGATAAAAAAAAGTCTGGGAACTCATCTAAAAACAAATGTGTCCAGGGCCAGGTGGCTGATAAATTAAAATACAATAAAAATAATTTTATATTCCAACCTTGCTCATCTGCAGTTCGGAGGAGTTGAAAGAGTCTATGTTCAATAACCTGCAGCAGAAAATGGCTCCAGTAGACAACCACCAGTCCACCTCCCTGCCCTAAAACCCGAGGGGTTGCAGGTTAGGAGGGTTTGACCCCATGAGGACAGCTGCACTGTTATGTCCAACCAAGTTATAGTTAAGTCTCTGGCCCGGCCTTCGGCTTCTCTTTGGCCTTTTACTGTTTGACAGGTTTTCAGTCTTTACTTTGCTGCTTTGGGATGATGGTGGTCAGATAGAGACCCAGGGTCCTTCGATAGTGGAGCAAATCTGTTCTCTAGTTTCACACTCAGCTGTTTTGGAGGTTTGTTGTTAACTTTCCCATTCACAGTTGTCCAGTCCTGGTTCCAGTCCTGGCATCTTTCTGCTAGTTATCTTAGTGGTTAGCACCTTTCCAGGCTATTTAGCTTTACCTGAGTGCAGGTGTTTAACTTTTCCCAGTGATTTAGAAGTGTCCAGAAGCTATTGTAGGTAGGCTCACACTAAAAAAAAAATCAATAAAATAAGCAGAACCACCAGAGAGCATGCAGAGGAAGCATCTACACATAAGACAGTCGAAGAGCTAAATAACTGCATGGTGAGAGACTGAAACAACAGTTCTCATCCAATGACTCCGTGTCTGTATGGCAGGTGCTTCAAGCTAACTCCAAGCCGTCTGATGTCATGGTGCAGCATGAACAACCTGGAGCTCTCAAGACAGTGGACAGCAGAGGATACACTTTCCACGAAAGCTTAAGAAGTTTTATCTCGCAGTGAGGATGATGGTAAACTGCCATCATCCAATACATCCTCACATCCACCAGTCTGGTTTGCTGCAGCCATGACCGAAGACAAGGACAAGCTGCAGTCTTCAATCTGCTGAGGTTATCAGCTGCAACCTCCCATCTTCCAGAAGCTGAACATCTCCAGGATGCAATGTGCAGCCGGAATCGCAGCCGACCCAAAGACGTGCAGCCAGGGTCACAGCTGCCAACCGCTTGTCCTTTTTAAAACCTTCCCCTCTGGCAAGAGGCTCCAGGAATGGTTTTAGGAAAGCAACAGTCTCTTCCAATCTGTCTGGAGAGGGTTATAAACCATCTACAAACTATCTGGAGTTCAGTATTTTACAGTGCAGAGAATTACTGACAAGTGGAAAACATAAATTCTTCCCAGGAGGGGATGTCCCAGCAGACTTACCCCACGATTTTACTGCAGAGACTAGAGTATGTTGTTGGGATTAAAGGGACAGCTCTAGATTGGTTTAAATCAGATCTGTCTGATAGATTCCAGTTTGTTCATGTTCATGAGGTTTCTTCCGTACAGACGAGGGTCTGCTATGGTGTCCCGCAGGGTTCAGTGCTAGGGCCAATCTTGTTCAGTTTATACATGCAGCCCTTGGGAAGTATTATCCGGAACCACGGCATTAATTTTCATTGTTATGCTGATGATACGCAGCTGTATCTGTCTATGAAGATGAAACAGAACCATCAGACAAACTTCAGATGTGTCTTAAGGACATCAAGGACTGGATGTCCAGAAATGTTTTGCTACTAAATTCTGATAAAACAGAGGTTGTTGTTTGTGGTCCCAAACACCTAAGGAAGGGATTAGATGGTCTTGTGATGGCCTCCAGTAAAACTGTGAGAAACCTTGGAGTTATTTTGATCAGGATTTGTCATTTAAACAGCATATTAATCAGGTTTGTAAAACTGCGTTTTTCCACCTCCGTAATATCGCAAAGACCAGGAGCATCCTCTCGCAGAGTGATGCTGGAAAACTAATTCATGCGTTCGTATCTTCTAGACTAGATCACTGTAACGTGTTGTTGGCTGGATGTCCAAGTAATTCTCTGAAGATCCTCCAGCTGATCCAAAATGCAGCAGCATGAAGTGTTGACCATCCCAGTGTTACCTCCACCTGTCTGTATGGATGTCTCTGTTGGATATCTGCTGACATCCTGACCTGCAGTCCTCATCCCTGTGGTTCACAAACTATCCATATATCACCCATATACACAGAAGTCTTAGTTCTCCAGTTAACAGATAATTATACTGATGTATCTGGTCTTTGGTACCTTTGACGGTGTGTCTTCCTCTATTCTGTCTTTACTTCCTGCTCTACCCGGCTGGTCTTCAACAGGAGGGTCCCCCCTCATGATCCAGGTCCTGATCCAGGTTTCTTCGCTCTTAAAAGGGAAGTTTTTACCTGCCACTGTTTATGTAATAATTGCTCGCAGGTCATGTTCTGGTCTCTGGAAAGCGCCTAGAGACAACTTGTGTTGTAATAGATGCTATAGAAATAAAATTGAATTGCATCCAGCTGCAAAGCCTGGAGAATTCAAAAAAAAATCCCCCCTTTTTTTTTTTTTTTTTTTTTTCTTTCCTTTCTTGATGACCAGCATTATGTTTGAAGAAATCCAAACCCGGCAAACACCTCAGACTCACAATAAAGTGTGATGGTGGGGGGGGGGTCATGGTCTAGGTTTATTCCTCAAACCTCAATGAACTTGCTTTAGCAACATTTTAATAAGAATAGACCAACTTTTGTTGGGAAGTAACAAGGCAAGAAGTTGACAAACAGTAGATCTTTATTCATTTTCTACATAAAGTTGATTCCTCAACTGCAGGTTCAACTTCACCACTACAAAAACAGAGTTCCATCTTCACATGGAACTGAAGGAAAAGGTTCTTCACAACATCAAGCTGACAGTGAAAGTGGAAATGCAGCTCAGACGACAGTAGAAAAGTTGTATTGCAGCAAGGAACTCTTCACTTCTGGGAAATTTCATCTAACTGGGGCTCTGAAAGAACAGGAAAAGACATGAAATTCATCTAGTCTTTAAATTCAGATCCAGCTTTTACCAGTGATCACACATGACTCACCTGTGAATTTGAAGTCCGGAAATGAAGTCAGGTCTCCACCTCCATACAACCTCTGAAGCTTTGCCATCTCTTCAGCCAGAACCTTCTCATAGTCAGAGCCAGCGTCCACCATTCCCCCCACTGCCCTGGGGGTGTGTGACACAGACAGACCATCAGGTTTTTAGCAGAATGATGATTAAACTTTTTTTAAAACATTTGAGCATAAATGAAGATGGAACACAGTAGAAATAATGACCTCATAATGAGCTTATTTATATTTGGATTCATGTATTTAAACCTAAACACTCTAGAAACCCGTTTTAGAACATCTCACCATTAACTGGACCAAGACTGATGTTCCTTATTAAGTACAGAGTTTTTAGAGGTTTTTGAACATGAATGTTTAGACTTTTTTGGTACATTTAGTCATCTGTATCATTGAGGTTTATCCAGGTACCAACTACAAATCTAGTTTTATCCAACAACATCCAGCCATCCTCTTATCCAAGTTTAGGTCATGGGAGCAGCAGTCTAACCAGAAAGATCAAGACTTCTCTTTCTTCATCCCGCTCCTACAAATGTTCCAGGAGGACTCAGATGTTTTCAGACCAGCTGAGGGTTATAATCTCTTCAGTGTGTCCTGGCCGACCTCAGAGTCTCCTCCTGGGTGGACATACCTGAAGCACCTCCCAGGAGACATCCTAACCAGATGAAGGACCTCAACTGTCTCCTCTGGATGCGGAGGAGCAGTGACTCTACTCCAAGTTCCTCCTGGATGACTAAACTTCTATCTCTAAGGGAGAGGCCAAACACCTACAGTTCACTGGGTGATGGTATGAACATAGATCCACCAGTAAATAGAGCCTCAGCTTTCTTCACCATAACAGACTAGTACTGCAGAAACTACAACGATCCACCTGTAGATCTCCTGCCCTATTCTTCCCTCACTCATGAACAAGACACAGACATACAACTCAGAGAGGGCATTTCATTCTTTTCTGTCCGGGAACCATGGTCTCAACAGCGCTTCACACCCGGCTGTGAAACATGACAAAGAGGTCAGAAGATCACATCTCAATGAGACCTACAAGACAACATAATCTTTCTTTCTATTAAACCTGACCCTCTCAGTCTTCTTGTCTTAATCTAAAATCTGTCCACAAAAGTTCTGAAGACAGTTGTTGACCAAGCCCTGATGGAGTTCATATCCAACTCACCATTACAGGGACTGGAAAGTTGTAAGAAAACAAATCATCCTATAATCTTGGAGAACCTCACTTGGAATCCTGTGGACATGGTCAAATACCTTCTGCAAATCCACAAAGTATATGTATGTGAACAGGTGGATTAACTCCTATGCTCCTCCAATATCCTAGAGAACCTAGAGCAGGTCCAGTGTTCCAGAACCAGGATGGACCACGCTGTTCCTCTGAATCTGAAGTCAAACTGTCCACCAGACTCTTCTCCAGCAACCTTGTATAGACATTACCAGGGAGACTGAGGGGTGGGATTCCCCTGAAAGAGAACCAGACCCTCTATTTCACATTCTTAAAAAAGGGGAACAAGCACCTCAGTCTGCTAGCCCACAGGAACTGCCTTCGATGTCCATGTTCAAGTTGTTTTCCTTTGGTATATAGTTCTGTGTTGATTTTTACGCTACACCGTTTTCATTGTTCCTTCAACAGTGACAAAGATCTATTCTATGCATCATTTCATTCATGTTAGTGGGTTTTAGTAGGAAAATAATTCTTGGTTCCACTACGTTCTAGGCAATCCAATTGGACTACGTTTTCTGGAGATTCTGACACTTACTGGCTTTTTGCTGAATACTGGCGTATGGAGTCCAGGAAGAGCTTCTGAACTGGGTCCATTTGAGCTGAAAAATCAAGAGAAAAAAAAAAAAAAAAAAAAAGTTTATCAACGTTCACAAAAAAAGAAAAAAAAAAGAAAAAAAAAAAAAAGTAGAAGTCTACATGCTCCCAAAATCCCTCTATAGGACTAAGGTCAGTTTGGCCATCACCGTGGTGGTCAAGCTCAACTACGCACTCATAACGTCGCTGACACACAGTCCACACACTAAAGTAATCCTCAAAAGAATGAAAGGAGAAACGTGCTACAATCAGCATCCACATGCTCTGCACATGCTTAATGAAGACCAGGCTTCTAAAGATGTCCGGAGGACAAGATCTTTCAAATATAAGAAATATTGAAGTAGAAACGGTAAAGGTTCTGGTCTCAGACTTCTGATGACACAGAACCTACAACTTATTCACCCACTTGGCATTTTTTCCTAATTTGTTTCATTAAAACCTTTACATTTTAAATAGATTAAATACATCTCACACTTATTGGACCAAGATCAATATTCCTGTTGGGAAATTAGTTTTTAGGGGGTTTGTGAAGAATAATGTTTAGACAAACCTTTGGTACATTTAGTCATCATGACATCTGTGTCATTAGGGATTTTTCCCCAGGTACCAAAACTATAAAATTTATTCACACTCTCTCTCTCTTACACTCACTCTCTCTCTCTTACACACACTCTCTCTCTCTTACACACACTCTCTCTCTCTTACACACACTCTCTCTCTTACACACTCTCTCTCTCTTACACTCACTCTCTCTCTCTTACACACACTCTCTCTCTCTTACACACACTCTCTCTCTCTTACACACACTCTCTCTCTCTTACACACACACACACACACACACACACACACGTTTAGTGTTTGTATGACTGACCTCTTCAGGATGCTCTAGCACCTCCATGTACAACAGTTGAAGAAATTTTTTATTTTTTTTTTTAAATTACAGAAGCAAACCTATATAATTTAGTGTTCGATTTTCTATTTTATAAAAACTAAATTTGTTAACTGTTGGCGGCGTCACATCAGTAACTAAAGTAAAGTGACACAACAGCACTTATAGCACACAGTTACTGTGTTTAAGTACTTGTGAAAGCACGTTTGTGACAGTATGTTGGCTTAAGATCCTTCCACATAGTTGGGCTTTTGTACCACTAACAAATGGTTATAGATCAACCAACGTCCCCAAGACTTGATCCCATAATTCTCCTGCAGTTTTCCACAAATTTATGATGTTGAAACAAGACAAGACTGAATCTGATGCTTGAGTGTAGAAAATTAAGTTTGTTTTCTCCACCTGCTACCTCTGAGTTTTTGTCTCTTGGCGACTGGCTTTTTGGGATGCTCAAGAAGTTATTCCTATAGATTTTATGCCAAGAGAAGATAACAGCAAACTGAAGCATAAACCAAACACCCTTTTAAAAAAAAAAAAAAAAAAAAAAAAAAACAGAGGTCTTCAATATGACAACTACAGTATCACTCCAGTCTTGAAACGAGGACGAGAAATCAACTCTTTTGGGTGGATGACCGTCTCATCCTTCCACTTCACCTGGCGTAGCATCTTCCCTCTGCCTCTGTGGTCTAATGAGAAAAGGCCATGAGGGTGGCAGCACAGCAGGGAACACTGCTGTAAGGAACTGGCTTTGCCAGCAGTCAGCTGACTTTTACCAAGCTGAGCTACACCCTCATTGGTGGAACAATGTTTTTCAAAAGAAGGTGGTGACTACTAACCAGATGTTTGGATTCCTTACTTTTCATAAAATAAACCTAATTGCATTTATTTGACTCACCCTCAGGATATTTTAAACTTTGGTAGATTCAATAAGTTAGGAGATATTCTACAAGCCCATCTCTGCTGAGGTGCAAAAGGAAATATCAGCTGATCACTTAGTGGTGAACACAAACCAGTGACAGTCAGACATTAATTTCCTTTATCTCAGACTTCACTCTGCAAAGGCGAAGTGATCCAAGAGCAGCTCAGGAACTTTCAGCACCATTACTGGACTGACTCAAAATGTGATAAGTGAACAGTGAGGCCAAGAATACAAAAACCAGCCCAGATGATCCAGGGTGACCTGGGTTCACTTAAAATGAAACACTCCAGACCAAGCGTTCACTGGCAGCATGATCTTAAAAAGTCAAATTGATTTATGTAGCACTTTTGACAGATCAAAAAGAGTCCTCAACAACTACACAAAAAAACCCCAAGCAGATATGAAAACAATACCAAACTCTAGTCTGATTAAAAGCCTGTCCAACAAGGGTCTTAATCTGCTTCGAGTGCTGGTACAACCAGCTGCCTTTGACCAGATGTCCTCAGTCGGTAAAAAGTTGTGGAACTCTGGCAAAAGGTCACAGACACATAGACAGGACCTTGACAACATTAGATCCTGAAAGTGAGAATTAACATTTTTTTTTAAATGGATTCTAAAATGTACCAGTAACCAGTGCAAAGACATTTAAACAGGGGTTGTGTGTTGTCTCACTCATGTTTGTTAGGAGTTTTGCAGCAGCATTCTGGACTATGCACACAAAATATTTGTTTAAAAACAGTTGTTACGATAGCTTAAATGAGCATGAACAACCATCTCAGAGTCTGACAATAATTTATGTTCAAAGAGATTTCTAAATTTAATGACATTCCAAAAGGCAGTCAAAAGACACCACCAAGGTTTCTAAGGCTGGACAGATGAGACGAATGCAGCTGCTTTATTTCAGAGATTCTGCTGTCAGGGGCAATAAACAGGGTTTCCATCTGCCGATTTGCACTTCAAGTAGTTGTTACACAGCCACTGAATGTTTAAACAAAAAAGTAGTAAAGCTGTATATCAACAAGATAGGATAATTAAGCAATACACTATTTCTTATCAGTCCTAGAGGAAGAATGTGTGTGAGATTGATTGGGATAGATAGATATAAAAAAAAAAAAAATAAAAATATAAAAAACAGAATAGGACCCCGAACTGAGCCCAGAGGTGTCCCATGAAAGGCTTGTTGAATTTGACATGATCCAATTTAACAAAAGGCTGCATTATGAGCAACAGATTCAAATGCAGATGTTAGATGGAACAAAACCAAAACTGTAAAATCTCTTGAGGTAGGCGACATGTTACTAGAAAAAAAAAAAAACCCACTAATTTTGTCCTCCATTAACAGAATATTGGTTAAATTTGTTGGTCTCAGATGTGAGGCTCTTGCCCCAGTCTATGACGTGGTCATCCTCTTGCGGTGATCCACGACAGCAGATTTCTTGTTCTCCTATTCCGTCTCCGTGCCCTGCTGAGTCATCCCAGCCCTTCCAGTTTACCTGATGTATATTTTATGACATGATTTGCAGGGCATTTGGTAAATGACTTAGCATTTTTTGCTATATTCTGGTTCCATCCTGTCCGTTGGGTGAAGTAGTAAGTAATGGAGTTTGGTTTTTAAGTTATGTTGATGTTGCATTTCTTCAAGATGCATTATCCCCTGGATGTATGGTATGGTTGATTATCAGCAGTTTCCCATTATGGTTGTGTCTTGCTTTTTTCCTCTTCTGAGTTTTCCTTGTCGTTTAGGGCCCATCTTGGATATTGGCAGAGCGAGGTGTATACACTTCCTCATCCCGTCCATCGTCTGCTGCGGTGCTGGCCCGGAGTTCTGACAACTGAATGTTTTTGACCTGTAGGACGTTCTGATGCACAGATGAGGTACTGGTCTGCGTGAATGCTGGAGTCTACTCTGTGATGAATGTTCATGTCCAGGAATGACACAGTCCAGTTCAATTCATTTTCATAAGTGAATTTTGTGTTGCCTGTGTGTTGAGGTGATCTGTGAGTCCTTGTGCATCTCCAGCTTGCGTTTTCTCTCGGATGATGTCGCAGACACGCCCTTCTACAGTGTGGGTCTACATGTGTAGTGACTACTTGAAACTAAATGGAGGAGAACACGGAAACCCAATTTGTCTCTTCTGAATGCAGAATCTCTGAAATAAAGCAGCACCTCTGTGCGTTAGGCTCGTCTGTCCAGCCTCAGAAACCTTGGTGGTGTCTTTGACTCAAGATTTTTTTTGGAGGGAGAGAGATTTTCTTGGAATTGCTTCTTTCAAGCTTAGAAATGGCACCAAACTTTATAAATTTCTAAAATCAGGAGGTGAAGATTGCTCATGCTTTTAATTCATCTGGTTTACACTACTGTAATAACATTTTCACCGGTTTGAAACAAAAAGCACCTGAAGCCCTTGTTTTTTTAGACAGGGTTTTAATTAGACTTGGGCTGGTTGGATGTTGCATTTTCCATGTTTTATACCTGTATCTTATCTTTCTATGTGTGGCTTCTGAAGCACTTTGTGGCCTATAACCTATGAAAAGTGCTATATAAATAAACTTTACTTACATTAGCAGCACTTTGGATGACACTTTGACAGAGGTTGAAGTTCACAGCTGAAACATCTCTTCTAAAACCTTAAAATGTCTGATGAAAAAAACTGAATATTTTAGTAAAGCTGTAAGAAAAAAAAAAAAAAAAAAAAAAAAAAAAAAAAAAAAAAAAAAAATGCCGCAGTGAAGTGAATTCTTATTGTGGCTCAATGCTTTCATCCCCCAATCCCCGTTTCTCCTTTCATTCATCACCCAGCTGCAGGTTGCAAGCAAAAAGTTTCTTCACACAGATCTGATCAATTCTTTCTTCTAACAAAAATTTAACAGCAAATTCACCACTCACACCAACCAGCAGGCAAGTTGACCATGAGAAAAAAAGGGGAAATGTGCCAGTGTATTCCACCAAGGTCACAGACTTCCAGTTTGTTTAAAAAAAAAAAACACCCCCAAGAACTGAAAGTCCAGTTGCCTGGATTAAGGCCTTTAAGGAAATGGAAGAGTCCGGTTTACATTGACTCTTGAAACATCAATAAATACACCGCAAATCAAACATTTAAGGAGTGATAAATGGCAGGTTTAATCCATGTACCTCTAAAATATTTCCAAGAAGTGTCTGGGAAATTAGAATAAAATGTTTAAAAAAAAAAAAAAAACCACCAGGACATTAACATTATTTGGAAGTTGGAATCTATTTAGAGATTCCAACTTCTTTAGAGAGTTGGGAATGACAACATGATATCTCAGTGTAATCCTGTCAATGAAGTTTGGTGTAAATGGTGGGAAAAAGAAACAAGAGCCACGACAAACATGCAGTTAGAAGGCAGACAGAAGCAGAAAGGGAAACAGCTCCCGACATAAACCAGTGATGAGACAGGACTCATGCAACACGTGGGAAACCAGGACAACCAGCTAAACAATGTGTTAAGACCACCTGGTCATGGAGGGGCAGGGTCAAGGCAGAAACAGGAGAGTGCTTTACAGTTATTGGCTGCACCTTGTAAAAGTGTGGAATGTTAGGAACAAGCTGCAAGATTGAAATGTCAGCAGTTTATCTTCCACTTGTCTACAACCCATCTGGAAAACAGTGATGAGTGTTTGGTGGACTGCATGGTCCAGAGGGGGAAGAAAGAAAAAAAAAAAAAAGAAAAACACACACACACAGGAGGATTGTGGGAGAAGGGGGTAGGTTATAGTGTGTACCCTCTGATGGTTTGACTGGTCCCACTGGTTCCTGGAGCTCCTCTTCCACAGTTGCAGTAATGACTGAGGCGGTGTCAACCAACTCCTCGACGCTTTCCTCTGCGATGAAAACTGCAGCCACGGGTTCCGGGGCCGCCACGGGTTCCGGGGCCGCCACGGGTTCCGGGGCCGCCACGGGTTCCGGGGCCGCCACGGGTTCCGGGGCCGCCACGGGTTCCGGGGCCGCCACGGGTTCCGGGGCCGCCACGGGTTCCGGGGCCGCCACGGGTTCCGGGGCCGCCACGGGTTCCGGGGCCGCCACGGGTTCCGGGGCCGCCACTGGTTCCGGGGCCGCCACTGGTTCCGGGGCCGCCACTGGTTCCGGGGCCGCCACTGGTTCCGGGGCCGCCACTGGTTCCGGGGCCGCCACTGGTTCCGGGGCCGCCACTGGTTCCGGGGCCGCCACTGGTTCCACTATGACTGTCGGGATGTCTTCAACAGGGGTAGCTTCCATTGTAGGTTCTAGGACAACCTTTTGGGAAGTGCCCTTCACTGTCATCTTGGGGACAGCCTTCACCACTGGTCCTGAAGTCTCCTCTGATGAAGTAGAGTCCCCTGCAGACTGCAGAACTGCTTTTGAAATGGCCATTTCTACAGCAGCCTCTTCCTCTATGATCTTCAGGACTTCCTCAACAGAGGGAGCTTCTGCCACAGGTGCTGGGGCTGCCGGAAGCAAATGTGCGTCTACTGCAGGGTTTAGAACCACCGCTACAGGAACAGGTTCTGCCACAGGCTCTGAGGCTGAGGGCATCTCTTCAGCAGCAACTTCTTCTATGACCTTTGGGACATCCTCAACAGAGGAAGCTTCTTGAGGAGCAGTTGTGGGCTCCAGGACCACTAAAACAGGGGCAGATTCAACCACAGGCTCTGGGATAGCTTCCACTGCTGGTGGATCTTCTGCAACAAAGGCTTCAGGGGGAGTTCCAGCCATAGCTTTAGGATCTGCCACCTCAACAGGAGGGGCTGCCGCCAACTTGATGGGAGAGGCCACAGATGCTTCAGTTACTGGTTCAGTCATTGGACAAGCTTTTACCACAGAAATACTTTCGGCCATTGGCGCCGCTTCCACAGCCATCTCCAAGGCTGTAACTGGGACAGATTCTGAGGGAACTTTAGTTACAGGTGCAGCCCCATTTTGTAGAGCAGGTTCAGAGACTGGTTCGAGAGTGGGTGTTGCTTCAACAACAGCTGTGGTTTCAGTAGCTGAAGTAGGCTCAGTAGTAGCCGCAATGGGCAGGACCTCCGTGGCCAGGGCAGCAGCAGGCGGGGCCTCTGTTCCTGGTGAAGTTCTGCCTGCAGCTTGTGCTGCTGCAGAAATGTCCTTGTTGATCACGTAAGGTTTGTGCTGAACAAGTTTTTCTATATCGAAGTACGTTTTAGACTGCTTTTTGTCTAGGATGAGGGAGGGGTGCAAGCAGACAGAGTGCATTATTATCTTGAACGGTTATCCGTTAACCCACACTGATGAAGACTGTAACATTTAACATAAAAATACACATGTACTGAACTGGAAGTTAAATATGTTCAATAATTAAATAAATAAAGCCCGAATTGTCCAGTCTACGGTCCAGTTTTCAGCTTGTATCAATCCATGTACATGGCTTCTATGGAGGTGGGTTTATATTAATGGGGGTCTGGGGTAGTTTTATGGGGCCTCAACTGTTGCTGCACATTTCCATTACCAGGAACTTCCCTTCAACAAAAAATGGTTTTCAGGAACTTCTACAGAGCTGTGAAGATCATGTCCCGGGTTAGGAACCTCAGTCTGAACCTATTGTATCAAAATTGTCAACGAGTGTGACAATCCTCTCAATGAAACAACTGAAAGGACCAAGGAGGAGGTTCCCATCTCCTAGGTTGAACCTCAAACCCCCACTGATGGAAATCCACCCAAACATACTACAGTTTTAGGGTATGGGCTGGTCTCTACTCTGGTGTATTGTGTACCATTAATGAAAATGGCAAATTGATGTCAGTTTACACAAGCTGAACTGTGTTTAGTAAACTCAAAGTGAACGCTGGAAGTTCTGAAACAGATCTTTAGCTAAATCAACTGTTTTGGGGAACAAAGGTGCAGTTAAACCGCTCTACATGTCAGACCATTATGGATGGACCCACATGTCCTAAACTTTCCCTCAGTTGAAGCAGCTCTTAGTGAAATCATATTTAAACATGTCTAAGACAGAAACAAAAAGTAACAGACTGTGGTGCAAGGATCACTGAATAAATCATAAAAAATAAAAATCTCCACAAATTTATCAAATGCCAAATCCAGTGTGGAACTGAGACAGGATGCCACCTGTGCAACAAATCCAGTCATTAAATTTCCTGGCTCCTAAATATTCCACAGTCAACGGTAATATAAGAACATGGAAGTGTTTGGGAATGACAGTAACTCAGCCACAAAGTGGTAGGACACGTAAACTGATGGAGCGGGGTCATGGATGCTGAGGCACATAGTCCAAGATGTTGCCAACTTTCTGCAAAGTCAATTGCTACAGACCTCAAAACTTCAGATCATCTCCAGAACAGTGCTCAGAGAGCTTCATGGATGAGTTTCTATGGTCGAGCAGCTGCATCCAAAACAAACATCACCAAGTGGAAAGCGTCAGATGCAGTGGTGTAAAACACGCCGCCACTGCACTCTGGAGCAGTGGAGACGCCTTCTCTGGAGGGAAGAATGGAGCTTCTCCATCTGGTGATCTGATGGACCAGTCTGGGTTTGGCGGTTGCCAGGACAACAGTACTTGTCTGACTGCATTGTGAGTTTAAAGTTTGGTGGAGGGGGGATTATGGTGTGGGGTTGTTCTTCAGAAGCTGGGCTTGGCCCCTTAGTTCCAGTGAAAGGAACTCTGAATTCTTCAGCATACCAAGAACCTTTGGACAATTCCAGTTCCCAACTTTGTGGGAACAGTTTGGAGCTGGTCCCATCCTCTCCAACATGAATGTGCACCAGTGCACAAAGCAGGTCCATGAAGACCTGGATGACAGAGTCTGGTGTGGATGAACTCGACTGGTCTGCACAGAGTCCAGACCTCAAGCTGATGGAACACCTTTGGGATGAATTAGAGTGGAGACTGAGAGCCAGACCTTCTGGTCCAACATCAGTGTGACTTTACAAATGTACTTCTGGAAGAACGGTCAGAAATTCCCATAAACACTCCTAAACCTTGTGGACAGCCTTCCCAGAAGAGTTGAAGCGGTTATAGCTGGAACCCTCTGGATCAGGAATGGAGGTCACTGAAGTTCATATAGGAGTCGAGGCAGGTGGGATGATACTTTTGGCCAAATACTGCATGCATGCATACACACACACACACACACACACACACACAGAAGTGAAACCTATTTAAATCTACCCCGTCTCCAGATTTTCATCATTACACTTTATATTCATTTGGTTTTGAGTCTTATGAATGTATGAACACAAAAAACCCATATATAGTAAGAAAGTAATTCAATATTTTAGAGAGTTGTAAATTTACAGCCGACTACACTGATACTGACACACACTTCGACACCCATATACATAGGGCATAAAGACCCCCCACTCCACCCCCCCGGCTGTAGTGTGACACCTAATCCACCCAAGTCCAGCCTGCGCCCCACCAGCCCTCACAATGACCAAGAGGTCCCTCGACCCAGTTGGCCTGCACAAGACGCCACACTAACACAATCACCCAGACTCCCGATAGCAACACCTGCTAGCCAGCACAGGCACAAACCCACCTCGCCCCACCAGTCCCCGAGACCTGTCCACCCAACAACGGAAGCACCCCTGTGATCCCTGGCACAGGTAGATTCTAACCAACCCGCCCAGGCAGACCCTCACCATGCAGGGGAAACATCTGCCCAAACCCTGAGCAACGCTACCAGCACAGGACAGGCCCAGAAGAGCCAGTTGCCGTTGACGGAACAGACCATTTCTGCAGCGATGAGGTCGATGGTTTCAATAAGTCATCTACAACAACGTGACGCAAATGTCTCCATTAAAAGCATGTCTCTCTCTATACTGGAACAGTGAGGCTTGTACCACAGTCTAATGTTCAGCCTAGAGCTAATGAAGCTCTGCCAGATGTGGCTGGAGTAGTATTAGGGTTCTCCGAGACATACCTGTGTTGGTCTTCTTCGTTATCTTCTTGGAACCTCCAGATTTAGTGCTCAAAGCTACAGGTGTTCTGCTCAGAGTTCTCCAGCTCTCAGCCTGCAAACACTGAACACAAAACGCCATCACGTTAAGCCATGTTTGAACCTTTCAGACCCGTAAATGATCCATTTCAGAAGGAGGTTCAACAAACTGGGTTTGGGTATCAGGTGTTCAGAGTTGGTACAATCAACTCTGAGTATGCCGACTCAGAGCTTCCGCAACTAGAAAGAGATCATCAAGGGAGCTCCAACACCACGATTCACCATGGATACACAAAGTAAGCAATAGTGAGGTTGCCATTTCAGTTCATTAGAACTTAACATTAGCAGTCATATAATAAATATAAACTAAGACAAAATGAAACCCAGCTGCTGCAGTGAAGGAAAGAGTGACGTCACAGAAGACTGCAGAGCAAGTGAACATGTAGACGAATTAAAACATTTAATGACTGTTTAAAAGTTTAAATGAAGGATAAATGAGAGGGTGGTGGACTGTTTGTGTTCGAGTCCAGCAGAACATATACAGAGATGTATATACTTGTAGACTGAAGAAGGAAAAAAAAAGAAAAGCTGACTAGAACACGCCCACCTTAGCTCAGTTATCACATACTACAGCCTACACTAGCCAGGATGCCACCTAGGGTCAGATTACAGTCATTCTGATCCAGTCAGTCCAAACATCTGCAACGAAGAGGCTTCGGCAGCACTCATCAGAAACCTTTGGGTGACATCACAGGAGGTGTGTCCAGTTGGTTTATACTGTCTGATTAGAGCACATGTCACAACAACGACGCAGCTAACTCTGGCAGACATCATTGCGGTGGAGAAAATGGAAGAGACCTGAGCAGCGAGTGTGAGAGCGAACAAGGAAGTTGTAACAGCTCTAAACCTCCAAGGTTCTAGAGAGCGTCTGGCGTTTTAACTGAAAATGGTCATATCTGACATTAATCAGTTTTTAAGGTTATCCCAGGTGGCTGAACGGGCCGCCCCGCTTGAAGATCTGCAGCAGGTGGGCCACCTGGCACGGGCCGCCCCGCCTGAAGATCTGCAGCAGGTGGGCCACCTGGCACGGGCCGCCCCGCCTGAAGATCTGCAGCAGGTGGGCCACCTGGCACGGGCCGCCCCGCCTGAAGATCTGCAGCAGGTTCGTTTCAAACCCGCAGAGGCTGCACATAGCTCCAGAAGTACATGGTGTTCTTTCAGCTCAGAGGTCTCAATTATGAACAAACACATGAAGAGGACGAGGTTAAGTTTCATTGCAAGTTTGGACCAGTTTAGTCTGGTTTGGTGTTGCAGCTCTGAACTTCCAGGAGAGAAAGAGGACAGGTAGTAACAGATGAGTACAGATAAGTTACCTGGACGAGCTTCAGCCGTCCCATCCTCAGCAGAGAGGCCGCCATCTCTGCAGGTCTGCAGCAGTAAACAAACACCGAGCGTGCGCAGTTTCAGTACACAAGCAAACAAACAAATAAACTGAATGACACGCCCGAAACATCACTGAGGTGCACATGAATAAAGGTGAATATTACCTGTAGAATAATGGTGACCGTCGGAGCTGTGTGTCAGTGAAAGACCAGCGCGTTCGACTACTTTATGTAACACGCTACAGCCGCGCCCCCTCCCAGCTGATGTCAGTTTTGGGTTGGACACAAGCGGTTATATTCAAGCAGGTTACAGATCTTAAGGGCAAAGTCGTTTCCAAACTAAGTGACCTAGTGACTTCAAGTCTAAGAAGAATTACATTTAATGATTATATATTTCTGATTTTGAGAGTGGAATTCAGAAGACAACGGCTGTCAATTAATTTTATTTGATTGAATTTCATTTTATTTTATTTCTTTTTTAAGAGAGAGAGATTTTTCTTGGACTTCATTGAACCTTTAAAATAATGGGATTGGGTTTTCAAACATCCAACCTCAAACTGACTTCCCCACGGCCACGCCTCCTTCCACCAAGCACATTCGGTTCTGCATGGGGGTGGAGCATCTCCTGTGTTCCCGTGACATCATCTGAACGGGACAGTTTCTGCTTTTGTCGGCGTGGGCTCCGGTCTCGTGGTCATGGTGTCTGTCGTGGGTTTCAGCGGAGAGTGGATTCTGTCCACGCGAGGCAGCAGACTGGTGGCCGTGCACATCAAACAGTCCAGGTCTGAGACACTCAGCCTCCCCCTCTGTCCTTTTCTGACGGTGACGTAGATGTAAGGTGTGTTCTTGTTTGCAGCTGGGTCACGTGGTTTAAGCGCCGCCGCTCACCTGGACATCGAGGTGTATATGTACAGGAGCCTGTTTTGGGAAGGAGGTTCAACCAACTCTTTGAGTTTTTGGTTTCAGTTGTTTCAGTCAACTCTGATTTACCACAACGTTAAAAAGACAACCAGTGGAGCGCAGAGTCCGTGATTCGCCATGGCAACGCAGAATAAACGGACGGGATCTTTGTATTTTAGTTCCCAGAACTGAACACATGAACGCAGTCATATAAAACATTTGAGAATATATTCCAACTAAAATGCAAGACGATTGCTGCAGCCACTGCAGGGCCAGTGAATGTGGAGATGAATTAAAATATGAAATATAATTGATTCATAATATCATTGATGATATCAGCTTTTAAATCGTGTTAATTACTTGCTAACATTGTGTTGACTGGAAAAATAAAAATACTGGAATGTTTATGTTTGTGAGTTTAAAGGGAAAATAAATATGGAGGACGTGTCTGTTTATGAGTCAGTGTTCTCAGTTCTGCATCAGTTACTTTCTAATGTAACCGAATACATGTTCAGTCTCCACGTTGTTATTAAGAACGCTTACATTACAAATAATTGCTAATACATTAATAACTCAAATTATTTTGAGACTAACTAGTTTCAGCTTTGTGAAGGGGAGCAGACAGGAAGTAACTCAGGGTTTGTTGAAGTAAACTTGTTCTTGTCGGGGTGCCACATCACCTGCTGGTGCCAGGTCACAGCTAATTTCATCTCCCATCTTCAACAACACACTAATGTGGTTTCAGTCATGTTCAGGTGTCATCACCTGATCTCCTGGATTTCCTTCCAGAGAACCATACGTGTTTGACTGTAGCAGCGCCGACAGGAAGCCAAAGGCCACCAAGGCCGAAAACGACAGGTAAGAACTGGTTCTGGAGGGATCCAAAAACTCTTGAATCCACATCTGAGTGGTCTTTTCTCCATCTGCAGTGATGGTGGTTCCTCTGAGGAGGCAGGAAGTGACAACATCCTCGCCCTGGTGGTGTCACCGTCTGGGAAACTGGTGGCGCTAACAGATGACAACAAGAGGCTGCTTGTGTTCAAGCGTGAGCCTTCATGGCACTGCATCAGCATCAGGTATGGCCACTTATCCTCAAATCACAGCAACCGTGTCTGTCCACCTGCCCCGTCAGGAGTGTGTGTGTGTTGGACAGGTGGGTGGTTCGGCGATGTGTGTCCCTGGTCTTTAGTCAGACGGAGGAGGAGCTGCTGGTGGCTGACAAGTCCGGAGATGTATACAGCTTCTCCTTGGATGAGGCTGAGAGGGAGGGGCTTCTGAAGATGGGCCACCTGTCCATGCTGCTGGCTGTGGTAAGAACCACTGACATCATCACAACACTGCCACGAGGGACAGATACCAGCTAAGAGCCAGTAACAGCCATACAAGCAGACGATGCTGACTTTGGTTAAAAACAAACTTCAGTTATCTGTAATCATAAATGTTAGGGTTAAATTAACTTATAACTTATAAATAACTGCATCAGCTTAACTTATAAACAGTTAAGCTGATGCTCAACTGGACCAGTTGATGGTGGCTAGTTGTTAATGTCAAACTCTCTTTGCGAGTTTGCTAACATCATCAAGCTACAGCTGCACGGCTGTAAGCTAGCAGCAGCATAGCTCAGACTAGCGGCATCTTAGCGGGAGACTAGCGGCATCTTAGCGGGAGACTAGCGGCATCTTACCGGGAGACTAGCGGCATCTTAGCGGGAGACTAGCGGCATCTTAGCGGGAGACTAGCGGCATCTTACCGGGAGACTAGCGGCATCTTACCGGGAGACTAGCGGCATCTTAGCGGGAGACTAGCGGCATCTTACCGGGAGACTAGCGGCATCTTAGCGGGAGACTAGCGGCATCTTAGCGGGAGACTAGCGGCATCTTAGCGGGAGACTAGCGGCATCTTAGCGGGAGACTAGCGGCATCTTAGCGGGAGACTAGCGGCATCTTAGCGGGAGACTAGCGGCATCTTAGCGGGAGACTAGCGGCATCTTAGCGGGAGACTAGCGGCATCTTAGCGGGAGACTAGCGGCATCTTAGCGGGAGACTAGCGGCATCTTACCGGGAGACTAGCGGCATCTTACCGGGAGACTAGCGGCATCTTAGCGGGAGACTAGCGGCATCTTACCGGGAGACTAGCGGCATCTTACCGGGAGACTAGCGGCATCTTACCGGGAGACTAGCGGCATCTTACCGGGAGACTAGCAGCAGCATAGCTCAGACTAGCGGCATCTTAGCGGGAGACTAGCGGCATCTTACCGGGAGGCTAGCAGCAGCATAGCTCAGACTAGCGGCATCTTAGCGGGAGACTAGCGGCATCTTAGCGGGAGACTAGCGGCATCTTACCGGGAGGCTAGCAGCAGCATAGCTCAGACTAGCGGCATCTTAGCGGGAGACTAGCGGCATCTTAGCGGGAGACTAGCGGCATCTTACCGGGAGACTAGCGGCATCTTAGCGGGAGACTAGCGGCATCTTAGCGGGAGACTAGCAGCAACACAGAGTGAGGGTGATGGAGGGATGAAGAGTCTACAGAAGACAGAGTGATGGTGGGATGTGACAATCCAGGAGTTGGGAGTGAGAGTCAGTGATGCCAGAAGGTTTTGACTGGTTCACAGTCCCAGATAGCAGCATGTAGGTGTCCGTTAAATGTTGTGTACACTGTTACAGAATTTGTGTCTTTAAATCCCATTTTAAACATGTTCCCCCAGTAAAGTGAACTCTGTTAATTACTTTGTATTGTATAAGTTGTAAATTGGAGGTAGACAGTAACACATTTTTACAAATTTGGGGCCAGAAGTCAGCATTGATGGTAATGTCTAAATCTTGTTCCCATTTAGTTGATGGGACAGATACTGTTGGGTTGTTTATCGCAATTAACTTGTAAATATTGGATAACATTTATGTAATTTGAGTTAATTCTGAAATCAGTGGTGGAAGGTTGAGGTTGGGTGTTTTACTATTTAGTTTTGTCTGAACAGCAGTGTTGTTTTCATAGATATCTTTAAGATGCATGATGCCCTTCGTGATCCATGATGACAGATTTAATGGTTTCCTGTTTATCAGGAAGCAATCACACTGATTTGGTTTGATCCATCTATAAGCATACTGGAGTTTCTTTGCAAGAAAGTAGTGAAGGAAGTTTGGGGCCTCCAGACCAGCATTTAATTTAGTTTTTTTGTAGCTTTTTTCCAGTTTTTCCAATAATAGTGTGTGATTATCAAGTCTAGAGATTTGGACCAGGGTTGATGGGAACCATTGAGAAAAGATAATTTACCATAGGAAGTATGGTCATTTTTGTTGTGGCAATTCTACCAATAAGGTTTATTGGTAAATGTATCCAGCGTTTTAGGTTTTCTTCTATTGTTTTCAAAAGTAGGTTGTAGTTAAGGCCACTTAACTCTGATCGTTTAGGGGAGATGTTATTCCAGGGTATTTGATGTTGCCTGTATTGATTGAGAAGCATGCTGAACTCTTAACAGCTGGGATGTGGAAACTGACACAGTTCCCACATCCCAGCTGTTTGGGTTCAGTGGTAGTATGTTGGACTTAGACCAGTTAATGGTGTAATCTGAGATATCAGAGAAGGAATTAATAAGATTGATAGTTTGGAGAAGTGAGCAGCATACAAGCCGATCTTATAAGTTGTATCTCCAGTTTTGAATCCTAAAATTTTACTATCTTGTCATATGGCTGCTGCAAGAGGTTCTATAAAGATGGCAAATAACGATGGAGAGAGTGGACGTCCTTGCCTTGTACCCCTGTGTGGAGTGAAGTGCTGTGATATTAATCCATTTGTGGTGACTGTTGCCATCGGTGATGAGTAAAGAATCTTAATCCAATGAATAAATGATTCACCAAAGCCGAATTTTTTAAGTGTTTGGAATAAGAATTCCCAATTAACTTTATCAAATGCTTTTTCTGCATCCAATGAGAATATGGCTGTTGGTGCATTTGTTTGTGATGAGTAATGAATCAGATTAAATAGTCTGCGCAGGTTATTGGCAGAGTGTCTGTCAGGTTTAAACAACCTAAACCTTTATTAAACACACAATAACGAAGAAAGACAAAGTCAGTTTTTTCATTTATTTTGCAAGGAGAACGAGCGAGAAACGCAGTTCACATTTTCTCCGCTCTGCATCTCTCTGTCCTCCTTTCTTTTTATTGAAAATAAGGAGGTCCCCAATTACATGAAGATAAGCAGCTTGTAAGAACGAGTACAAGATATATTCTCTTGTGACTTGTACAATCATCTTATAAGACAAGCAGTATACAGTGCATAAAATAAAGAGTGTGTTAAAGTATGAATTACTGCATCAGTGTCTTCCTTTAATGAAGCCTGTTTGGTCTGGATGAATGATAAGTGGAGTTACTTTTTCATCTCGTAACGCTAGTGCCTTACTGATAATTTTAGTGTCTGAATTAATGAGGGATAACGGGCGGTAGCTTGCTGGAAGAGTGGGATCTTTTCCAGGTTTTAATATTAAAGAAATCATTGCTGTATTCATCTCCATGGAGAGCTTAGAGTTTGTGTTTATAAAATTCTGCCGGGAAGCCGTCTGGACCCGGTGATTTGTTATTAGGCATGAGTTGGAGAGCTTTATGGATCTCTGTTGGGGTTAATGGTTTATCCAGCCTGATCTTCTGTAAGGTTTGGTAGGTTGATATTGTTGAGAAATGTATCAATGTCTGATATGTTTGACTTATTTGTAGATGAATACAGCTTTCTATAGAAATTCATGAATTCATCGTTGATTTCTTTGGGGTCTTGAACGATGTCTCCTGTTAACTGTGAAGATTGTGGATTTTTCCTTATTTTTCTTAATCTGATTGGCCAGATATTTGCCGGATTTATTGCTGAATTCGGAATGGTCATGTCTAAGTCTTTGGATGAGGAATCTACTTTTTTTTTATTTAGGTATTCGTTCAGCTGCAGTTTATATTTTTGCAGATCAGACTGAGTTTGAGGAGTTGGGTTTTTTGCATTATTAATTTCTAATTCTTTAATCTTCTTTTCCAAGTTTCTTTGTTCATGCTCTTCCTTCTTTTTCTTATGGGAGGAATATGAAATGATCCGTCCTCTCAGCACAGCTTTGCCCGTTTCCCAAAGAAGTGACGGGGATATTTCTGGTGAATCATTTATTTCAAGGAAGGAGGTCCAGTTTCTCCTAATATAGTCGTCAAAGTCAGGATCTTCAAGCAGCGATGTGTTAAGTCGCCACCTGTTGCTGGTTTTAATAGGTGTACTTTTAGTCCAGGTCAGAGTGATCGGAGCATGATCACTAATAATAATAGGATGTATTTCAATATTACTCACTTTGGAGATAAGAGAATTACTAATAAGATAATAGTCGATTCGTGAGTAAGATTGATGGACTTGTGAGAAGTAAGAGAATTCTTTATCGTTAGGGTGTTTCAGCCTCCAACCATCTCCAAGACCACAGTCTGCCATGAACTGTTTGATTGTTTCTGAAGATTGGTAGTTATATGTTTTACTACAGTTGTTAGATTTATCTAGTGCCGGATTAAGAACTGCATTAAAATATCCTCCTGTAATTATTGGGGAGTCGGAGAGATTGGAAATAGCTGTAAAGGAAGAGTGAAAGAAAGATGAATCATCTTTGTTTGGTCCATAATTCCTGGCTGTTGTTATTGGATTGTTGTCTATTGTAATATTAACGATTATAAACCTGTTTCCTGATCTGGAACAGAACCTTCCTTCTGTTCGGGATCTCCCGCGGGAACTGGTCGTTCATGCCATAGTCGGTTCCTCTCAGGTTCCTCCCCTGGCGTTGGACCAGCTGTTTTTGTTTGTCGGGATTGTCTGAAGCATTTTTGTTCTCTTTCATTTCCTCCAATCATGGAATTACATCACTGTTTCCGCCACTAATTGTTCCCGCCCCTCATTCAATTGCTGCTGTGTTTTAGGTGGTTTCACCGGATAACAAGTACATCATCACTGCAGACCGAGATGAGAAGATCAGAGTGAGCCATCACAGGAGTCCGTACAACATCCAGTCCTTCTGTCTTGGACACCGCCAGTAAGTTCTGGACTCCAGGGGGACCATCGTGACTACTTGGACCTGGTTGAACTGGAAGGAACTAGACTGAAACTGGATTGGGTTGAACTAAATTTTAAGTGAACTGGTTTACCTATGCCTGAACTGGACCAAGATTAACTAAACTGGAACTGAACTGGATTTAACTAGATGACCTGGACTGGGTTTTCTAATATTGGTACTGGACCGGGTTAAACTGAACAGACTGGAAGTGGGCTGGGTTGAACTGGACTGGACCTCTGCTGGATTTTCTTATATTGGTACTGGAATGGGTTGGACTGCTGGATTTAAATGAATTGGAACTGGACTGGGTTTAACTATACTAAACTTGACTAACTTCATGTGGACTGGGTGTGATTGGTAACAGTCTGGTTCTCTTTAGGTTCGTCAGCACCCTGCATATCCCATCGGGACATCCATGCTGGCTTCTGTCTGGATCAGGGGTTGGTGACTCATTCATCACTTAGAGGAAACCTGATTGTTACTTGTCATCACTCATGTGATCAAAAAATGGCTCTACAGAGCAGTTGTTCTGCTCTAAACTAGGGTTGTGGAATCCAGTTTCATGGGAGTCAAAAAGAATATTGGACAACTCAAGGAACTAAATCAGAAACAGAACTTCAGTTTAGCCACGAGCAGGCGCCTGAAAATAATCTTGGATGTCATTAGTTAGCTCGTTTAGATGTGGTTAAAACATACAGGTTTTAATTGTTCTGATTCTGATGGCGATGCCAGTGTAACGTTAATTTATTCTGGATTAAATAATAATTACCACCAGAGAAACTGCAACACGCTTGTTATTCCAGGCTCAGAGGTGCAGTAAATGTTGATTATTTTAAAACCAGAGTTCTTTTCAAAGTACTTAATGAGCCATCAGCTGTAAACTGGCAGGGGTTTATTAAAAGTGGGAGGGTTTTTCTGTGTGTGTGTGGGGGGGTAATAAAAATTGAAGGGGGTTTTTTGAAAGTAGTAGTGGTCATTAAAAGTAGGATAGGTAATTAAAAGTGTGGGGGATGATTACAAGTCGAATTCAGATGTCAATTCCAACTGTGTGTACAAACAGAGAATCCAAACTGTTAAAGAGATAAAGTCAAGTTTAAAAGAGCATAGAGCACATTACAGCTTATTTTTCAGGACAGTGCAGAATAGAAACAATTCAGATTGACTAGGTGGTAGACAAAAATTGCTGAGATTCGGATGGATGGGTGGGTGGGTGGATGGATGGATGGATGGGTAGGTGGATGGATGGATGGGTGGGTGGGTGAGTGAGTGGGTGGGTGAGTGGGTGGATGGATGGATGGATGGCTGTGGATGGTTGGGTGGGTGAGTGGGTGGATGGATGGATGGATGGGTAGGTGGATGGATGGATGGGTGGGTGGGTGAGTGAGTGGGTGGATGGATGGATGGATGGATGGATGGGTAGGTGGATGGATGATGGGTGGGTGGGTGCGTGAGTGAGTGGGTGGTGAGTGGGTGGATGGATGGCTGGATAGGCGGGTCGGTGGCTGGAGCTTGGGCTGGGTGAGATGCGTGGGTGGCTCGGCTGGTTGCTGGTTGGGTGGGTGCCGTTGGGTGGGTGCGTCGGTGGCTGGATTTGATGGCTGGCTGGAGTTGGGTGGGTGCGTGGGTGGGTGCGTCGGGTGGAGGCTGGCTGGGTGGTGGGTGAGTGGGTGGGTGAGTAGGTGGATGGATGGATGGGTGAGTGGGTGGATGGATGGATGGATGGGTAGGTGGATGGATGGATGGATGGGTGGGTGGGTGAGTGGGTGGATGGATGGATGAACGGGTGGATGGATGGATGGTTGGGTGGATGGATGGACGGACGGGCGGATGGGTGGGTGGACGGACGGACGGACAGATGGATGGATGGATGGGTGGACAGATGGATGGATGGGTGGGTGGGTATGTGGGTGGATGGATGGATGGATGGGTGGGTTGGTATGTGCGTGAATGGATGGATGGATGGGTGGCTAGGTATGTGGGTGGATGGATGGATGGATGGACGGACAGATGGATGGATCTATTGCACAAAAAGTGTACTACTACTTTTTCTACCAGCTGATCCCTTCAGGGGTCTCCATTGTGAATCAATCTTCTCCGTCTAACCCCATCTTCTGCATCCTCTTCTACACCAACTAACCTTATGTCCTCCACTACATCTATAAAGATGCAAGACTTCCTGATCCTGTCCATCCTCGTCACTCCCAAAGAGAACCTCAACATTTTAACCTTCCAACTCTGCCTCCTGTTCCTTTGTCAGTACCTTTGTCTCTCAATCATACAACATCTCAGGTCTAACCACTGTCTTGTAGATTTTTCCTTTCATTCTTCCTGATACTCTTATATCACATATCACTGCTGACACTTTTTTCCGCCTGTTCCAACCTGCTTGCAAACACTTCTTCACCTCTTTTCCACACTCTTTGTTGCTCTGGGCTGTTTACGCTAAGTATTTAAAAGCTCCATCTTCTGTATCTCTGCTGCCTGTAACCGTAACGTTCCTTTTTGGTTCCTCTCATTCACACACAATGTACTCTCTCTGCTTCATTTAACCTATTCTTTCACCCCTCTTCTTTCCAGTGCGTACCTCCACCTCTCTAGATGTCCCTCCTGCTCCCTGCTCTCATTACAGACCACAGTGTCATCTGCAAACATCATGGTCCATGGAGAATCCTGTCTAACTTCATCTGTCCATCACCATAGCAACCAAGAAGGGTCTCAATGCTGATCCCTGATGTAGTCCCACCTCCACGTTGAACTTCTCTGTCATACCTACATTCCTCAGACATCCTCTCGCTCTCTAAGATCTTGTTGAACAGAGTCAAAAACACTACTGTCACTTCTCCCAGACACTTCCATACCTCCACAGGTACATCATCGGGGCAAACTGCCTTTCCACTCTTCATTCTTTTCAAAGTCCTCCTTACTTCAGTCTTTCTAATTTCTGCTACTTCTTGGTCCACAAGGATCACCTTTTCAACTCTTCATTTTCTTTCATTTTCCTCATCTATCAACCCAAGTTCTCTTTCCATCTTCCCATCACACTTCTGGCACTTGTCAACACATTTCCATCTCTATCCTTGATCACCCTAGCCTGGTTCAGGTCTTGTGACACACAAAGTCCTTTCCTGTCCATCTCCCTGATCACATTATCTGCAGTTGTCCAGTCATCTGGAAGAACCTCCTGACCACCCAGGGGGTCGTCCTCCACATCTCCATCCTCTGCTGTCTGGTTACACTCTCACCTACCACTACTTTGCAGTCACTGTTCTCCTTCATGTTACATCTACATCAGATGTAATCCACCTGAGGTCCCCTTACCTCTACTCCTATAAGTCTCTCTATGTTCCTGCCTCTTCTGGAAGGAAGTATTCTCTATAGCAATTCTTCTACAGACCTCTTTGCAAAGTCTACCACAATTTATCCTTCTGCGTTACTGGATACCAAACCTGTCCATGACGTCCTCATCACCTCTTGTCTTCTCCAACATGTTCATGGAAGTCTGTCACCTCTGGGGATGCTTTCCTTTACTTCATCTACCTCATTCCAGAATTTATCCATCTCTTCTAACTCACATCCTATTTGTGGAGCAAATAAAATAACTGAACATCACACCTTTAGTTTCTGGCTTCAGACTCATCACTCTGACACTTTTCCTCTCCAGAGCATTCTTGACAAGCTCCTCCTTCAAGATAACTCCAGCACCATTTCTCCTCCCATCCACACCACAATAAAACATCTTGAACTCTGCTCCTAAGCGTCTAGCCCTGCTTCCCTCCCACCTGGTCTCCTGAACACACAGAACATCCAGCTCCCTCCTCTGCATCATGTCAACCAACTCTCTAGTTGGTTCCTGTCATCGTTCCAACATTCAAAGTTCCTATTCTCAGCTCTACTCTCTTACTTTTCCTCTTTTCTTTCTGCCTACATACATATCTTCCTCCTCTCCTCCTTCCACCAACATTAACCCAATCACCACTCTTTAGGTCAGCAGCGCCAATGTTATTGTTAAGTCAGATCTTGATCAATCTGGTATGGGGTTTTTGGGTCTTGTGATTCACATATTTAGTTTGGTTTAGATTTAATGTTGGATGCCCTGTCTTTGAGTCATTTAGTTTATGCCTTTATACCCCTGAACTGTTTCCCAGGGTCCAGTAGTGTGAACAGGTGGTGGGCAAGTGGCTGAGGCAACTGGCTAACGGCCCTCTGCAGCACTTTCCTGTCAAAAGCAGAGCAGCCGATGGACCAGACAGTGATGCAGCACACTTACACTGTCGGGATGGTAGTGTGGCACCACACCCGCAGCTTTTTCTTTAGCTGTTTTTTTCCAAGTATCTTCAGAAAATGCAGTCATTGCGAGGCCTTCTTCACCTGTGACCAGTCTACTTTAAGTGACTGCTTACAGATGAGTTTAATTTATAAAACATGTTCAACCTCCAACCAGAGCAGACTAACCCTCAACCCTCCTCTTAACCTTAATGGTGGACAGCTGAAGTTTATCTGGTCGTGTTTGTCAGGACGGGACCCTGAAGCTTTGGGAATATAAGTCTGGCAATCTGCTGCAGAGCTGTGACCTTCAACAGTTGGACCAAACCCCCACCTCTGAGACCGACCCAAACTTGGACAAAGATGAGGTCCAGGACCATGACCTGGGTTCATTGAAGCAGGTCTGCAAGGATCTCAATCATGACCTGATCAGAACAGATAGAACACAAATGAATAAAGATACGTTTTAGGACTTTGGTGGTCCAGACAGTCTCAGCTTCACTCTCTGTCTCCATCATTTTTCCCAGAATGTTGTATGCCGTATCAGCAGCTCCCCAGACGGTCACCACATTGCTGTGCTGTGTGAAAGGTGAGCGCAAAACTCCATCCACATGTCAGATATACTTCAGGGAACCTTTATAGAAACATGTCAGGAACACGTACGGTTAAACATAGCTCCTTTGAACATGTGAGGAACATACCACTCTTCCAAATGTGGCTTCCAAAGGTGACATATTAAGAGAAACAAGTCAATTCAATTTCTATTTTCAATTTTATTTATACAGCGTCTATTACAACACAAGTTGTCTCCAGGATCTTTCCAGAGACCAGAACATGACCCCCAAGCAATTATTACATAAACAGCGGCAGGTAAAAACTTCCCTTTAAGAGGGAAGAAACCTGGACCAGGACCTGGGTCATAAGAGTGAAGAAACCTTGATCAGGACCTGGATCATGAGGGGGGACCCTCCTGCCGAAGGCCAGCCGGGTAGAGCAAGAAATAAGAAAGAATAAAGACATAGAGACACCGTCAAAGGTACAAGACAGGATACAATAGTAACTATCATCAGTAGTCCAATTAGACTTCTGTGAATATGGGTGATATATGGATAGACGGTGATCCACGGGGATGAGGACTGCAGGTCGGGATGTCAGCAAATATCCAACAGACATCCACATAGACAGGTGGAGGCAGACACTGGGATGGTCAGAGGTGGAACTGCAGGTCAGCAAGCAGCTCCTGAGGTTCTGGTCTGCAGGACATGCACAGAAGAGGAAAAGAAGGGCCAGACAAGCACAACAAACTACCAGAACAATGGACCACAATTAAGTTTATGGGATATTGTTAATAAATGAGGGTTGAGGTGAAGCAGAGACAGAGAAGGTGAAAGGCACCACTCAATGGATCATGTTGGTGTCCCCCTGTAGCAGGTCTACAGCAGCAGATCCAGATGAAGCTGTGTTGAAGACCAGCTGCTCCAGTCTGGTCCTGCAGCTGCAGCTGGGACTACTGGTCCTGACACACTAAAGTTTACACCAACTAGATGTTTTACTGAACACAAACGTTTGAAGTTTGGTTTTAAAGGTGGAGGTGGTGTCAGCCTCCTTCACCCAAACTGGAAGTTGGTTCCAGAGTGATGGTTCCTGATAACAGAAGACCCGTCCTCCAACTCTACATCTGGATCTTCTAGGAACTACGAGTAAACCTGCACCCTGAGAACGGAGAACTCTGGTAGGAACCTATGGAACCTAATCCAGTCAACAGGAGATTGAGTTAATTTTCCTGCTGCAAAACAGGAAAAACATCTACCTTACAAGGGAATGATTTGAGTTCCCTCTTCCTTTTAATTTTTAAAGAAAAGGTCTGAATCTTTAACTGTCGATTTTAAAGTCGATTCAAACTCAACTGCAACATCAGATTATGAATACATTGGGAATTTCTATTCCAAATACTTAAAAAATGTGGATTTGGTGAATCCTTTATTCATTTGATTATAGTTCTTTACTCATCACCGATGGCAACAGTCACCACAAATGGATTAATATCACAGCGCTTCACTCCACACAGGGGTACAAGGCAAGGACGTCCACTCTCTCCATCGTTATTTGCCGTCTTTATAGAACCTCTTGCAGCAGCCATATGACAAGATAGTAAAATTTTAGGATTCAAAACTGGAGATACAACTTATAAGATCGGCTTGTATGCTGCTCACTTCTCCAAACTATCAATCTTATTAATTCCTTCTCTGATATCTCAGATTACACCATTAACTGGTCTAAGTCCAACATACTACCACTGTACCCAAACAGCTGGGATGTGGGAACTGTGTCAGTTTCCACATCCCAGCTGTTAAGAGTTCAGCATGCTTCTCAATCAATACAGGCAACATCAAATACCCTGGAATAACATCTCCCCTAAACGATCAGAGTTAAGTGGCCTTAACTACAACCTACTTTTGAAAACAATAGAAGAAAACCTAAAACTCGCCCGGATTCTCCACCCTGCACACTTGATACAAATAAACATTTTAAAAAATACTTTTTTTTTTTTTTTTTTTTTGGTAGAGTCAGCTGGGATAGAGGGTTTGATGGTTAGGACCAGGTGGCGTGTTGGCCCGTTTACTGCTGGGCAGGACCCGGGAGCCCTGCATGTCTGGGTTATTGGCTTTGCATCCCTACTGTTTGGGTCTGCTCATACGGCGGAACTCTTCCAGGGCTTTTTGGCTTCGGGGTGCACCTTGGCTGGTGGATCTGGTGCGTGGATCAGTCCCTGGGGCGTGGGACTTCAGGGTGTGATGTGTTGACTAGTCACTAGCTGAGCACATCATTGGCACGTAGGGGGGTGCCATGCAGGCGGCCTTTCTACCTTCAGGTGCCTTCAGGTCCTGACTTTAACTTGATAGAACACCTTTGGGATGAATTAGAGCGGAGACTGAGAGCCAGGTCTTCTCGTCCAACATCAGTGTGACCTCACAAATGTGCTTCTGGAAGAATGGTGAGAAATTCCCATAAACACTCCTAAACCTTGTGGACAGACTTCCCAGAAAAGTTGAAGCTGTTATAGCTGCAAAGGTGGTCTGACGTCATATTGAACCATATGGATTAGGAATGGGAGGTTACTTAAGTTGAGCGAGTTGAGGCAGGTGAGAAGATACTTTTGGCCAGGATACTTTTGTATATATGAGCATTTATATGAGCAGGAGATTGATAGGCTGATTAGTACGGCATCCCCAGTGAAACTCGCAGTTAACCAGTCGGTCTATGTTCCTACCCTCACCTATGGTCATGAGCTGTGTGTAGTGACTGAAAGAACAAGATCGTAGAGACAAGCTGCAAAAAAGTGTTTCCTCCGCAGGTGGCTCAGGCATCTGGTGAGGATGCCTCCTGGTTGCCTCCCTGGTGAGGTCTTCCAGGCCCGGAGAAGACCATGGAGGGACTGTTTCTCAGCTGGCCTGAGAACGCCTTGGGATCCCCCTGATGAGCTGGACAAAGTGAGGGAGAAGAAAGTCTGGGCTACACTGCTTAGGCTACTGCCCCTGCAACCCAACCTTTTATGGATGGATGGATGGATGGAGGGATGGATGGATGGAGGCTGATTTTAATACTGTCTTAATCTGGCTGTTAAAATTCAAGTCCAGAACCACTCCCAGATTTCTGACTTGGCTCTTGTTTTTTGGCTTTACTGCTTGAAGCTGAGTGCTGATGTTTAATCTTTCTTCCTTCTCCTTTTCACTGACTTACTGTTTTTGGTGACCTCTGCATGGACATCTTTGTAAACAATAGTAGCTCTGTTCAAGAAAACATAGGAATGATCTAGTTCAGAGGCATTAGTCCCAGAGTCCTGAAAGCCTGTTCAGACCAGCTATGTGGGATTCTGCAGAACCTCTTCAACCTTAGCCTGAGCCAGGAGAAGGTTCTAGTGCTGTAAGAAGACATTCTGTCTTGTTCCAGTACTAAAAGGATCTCATCCATCATCCCTGACTATAGACCTGTAGACCTAACATCTCACATCATGAAAGTCCTGGAGAGACTTGTATTGACCCACCTGAATAAACAAACACTACATTTCCAGGACCCACTGCAGTTCACTTATCATGGTGTTGGAGTTGAAGATGCCATCATACACCTGCTTCAACAAACCCACAGTCATCTGGACAAAGCAGCAGCACTGGAGGATCGTTTTCTTTGATTTCTCCAGTGATTATAACACCATCCAGCCTGCATGACTATGTAAGAACCTCCAGAACACACCAGTGGACACCTCCGCAATCACCTGGATTAGTGACCACCTGACAAACAGACCACAGTTTGATAGACTGGATGGTTGAGAGCCTGAGCAGGTGGTCAGCAGCACAGGAGCACCACCTGTACTCTCACCACTCCTCCTCATGCTGTCCACCTCAGACTTCCAGGACAAGTCAGAGTCCTGTCATCTGCAGAAATACTCAGATTAGTCTGCAGCTGTTGGGAGAATCAGTGATGGACAAGAGACTGAGGACAGAGAACTGGTGGACCATTTTGTGGCATGGTGTTGGAACAATCATCTCATCTTGAATGTGAACAAGACAAAGATGATGGTGGATCCAGGATTAAGTCAGTTTTTCCATCATGGGAGACAAAGTGGGGGTGGTGGAGTATAAATACCTTAGTGTTCACGTGGACAACAGACTGGACTGGAGATACAACACTGATGCTGTTTAGAACAAACGACAGAGCTTCTTGAGGGAGCTGAGGTCCTTCAGTGTTTGTAGCAAGATGTTGAACATCTTCTATAAGTCTTTTGTGGAGAGTTCAATCACATCTGCAGTCTTCTGTTGTGGAGCAGCATCAGATCCAGAGACTTAAAGAAACTGCACAAACTGATGAAGAAGGCTGCTTCTGTTCTGAGGACTGTGCTGGAACCTGGAGATGATTGTGTGAAGGAGGATACTTCATAAAATGAAGATGATCATGGACAACCCTAAGCATCCTCTTCCCAACACAATGATTCAGCAACGGAGTGTCTTCAGTCAGAAGCTTCTTCAGATCCACTCCAACACAGATCACTACAGGAGATCCTTCAGAACTCTGCAAAAGGTTGCAGAGTTTTTAGGTTGTCTGTAAATGTTAAGGAACGGCACACAAAAGCGTAAGTTCATCTGAAGAGCAATGGAGAATGACAAGGAGTGTCTCCATGAGTCCTGATCTTAATACTTTAATTGTGGTCAACACGTTTTGCATCCCTTCTGGGAGTGCCATTTGCCCAGGATATGTCCATTAGCTTTTTTTTTTTTTTTTTTTTTTTTTTTTAATGATTTTCATGAGTCACACTTCAAATGTCATGTCTGGTTTTGTTTTTCAATGTTCAGTAAATTATTATTTATTATTACTTTTTCCAGTTTCAAGTTATTTTACTGATTCTTGTGATATTTTATGTCTTAAATAGAAGGTTACCATTACATTACTACATGTGTGGATGTGACTCTCACAACAGCTCAGAGAACATCAGCTGATCACCATCTGCTCATCAGGGTTTCTGTGTTTCCAGAGTTTTGGCAGTTCAATTCTTCACTCTGGACCAAGATGGTGAACTTAAGCTGGTCCCTCACAGTCAATTACGCCTCCCCCAACCCCCCTTGGACATGGCCTTCAACCCTGATGGACAGCTGTGGGTGCTGATGGAGTCCAGTGACGTTCCAGCCCAAGTCTTCACATTCAGACAGAGCTGCTGGCAGGTACATGACATCCATCCATGATGGAGTACACATCCATGTAAAATGGTGAAGTTGGGTTTCAAATAACCCTTCATTCAGGATCTGCTAGGCAGCAGCATTTAATCTGTTGTCATCTTGGGTCTAAGCAGATGTCTACCAAGGGCAGGATTTGGGGATTTTGCTTGGATGAGACAAGACATGCACAGTGGTTAGCACTGACACTTAGGATTAGGGTTAGAAGGTTCCGGTAGAGCTGGGTCCAGCTGGGTCTTTCTGTGTGGTGTTTGCATGTTCTCCCTGTATCTGTGTAGATTTTCTCAGAGTACTCCGGTTACCTCTCACCACAAAAACATATTGTTTAAGCTAATGTTCATTCAAAATATATTTTGATTTATATTACTAACTATTCATGGGTGTCAGTCCTGTGACTTTGTTGTTGTGGGCGGCATCTTTAGGACATAGGCGTAGCTTGTCAGAGTACATGATGTTACACACTAAAATAGCACACCTTGCCCCTTAAACCTTACCTGGTGTTCCAAGAAAATTGATACTTTAGGGTATAATCCACATTTGCCATCAATGCAAATTGCTGACTGTCCTTCTCCATACACCGGGGAAGCCTGAAGATACCTTATTTTACCTCAGAATGGATTAAGGATCCTAGAATTGATCATCTTCAGGCAAAGACGTTCTTGATCACAGGAAGGGTAAGAAGCCATCTGTAAAACTATGATATTAAAGTTAGATAATAGCATAAGCCACATTTACATAAGCAACATTAGTTTGTTGGCTTTGGGTTGGTGTTTCCATCGAAAGGTGTTGTTCAAATGACTGTAATTTTTGTAACTCTCTGTATCTCGTCCAGCAAGGCTTCTTTTTTTAGTCTTTTACAAATTGTTGCGATTGCCGCTACCACTGTTGAGAAAGTTGTCAGAGGATGAAAGCAGCGGAGGATCATTCAAATGATAATTCGTAAGCAAAACCTTTATGTGATGCATAATGATTAAGTAGCGTTTCAGCACAACTATATGGTATTATGGTATTAAGGCCAAATACAGCTTGAAACTAGATTTAGATGAGTTTAAGTTGACCGGCTACGCCACATCTGGCACTACCAGAGACGTGGAAATGTCCAAAAAGTGTTTCCATTACACATAAACTTGTCTGAAAAACTACCTTGTGAAAGTGTAAAAAGGTTTTTGCAATATTTGGGTCCTGTGATCCCTCCTGATGGCAGCAATCTTTTTCTGACGATGTTGAGGGTTTTGGGGGATATCGTAAAAGGTTACGCTGTTTCTTTTGAGATTAGCTGTTGTCTCAGCCACGGTGCAGCAGATAAATGGCATATTGGAAGTGACTCATAATGATGCCGCAGCTACCGCTTTGTGACGTCATACAATACCCATGAATAGGAATAATTCAGTGTAATAATTAAATAAAAGTAACTTCTGTGTTTGAGTGTGTTGCAGTGACAGAAGGTTGCATGTGATATAAAAGCAACTTGGCTGGTCCCTGGACTAGAAATGTGTTGTCATAAGTTGTTGTTGTCATAAATTAGTCATGAAAGTGGCCCTGGTTTTCAGTTACTTCTTGGTGAAACATGTTCTCGTTTCCAGTAAACGTCCATTGAAAGCGGACCTGGTTTCCAGTAAACTTTTCAGTGAAACTTAACCTGGTTTCTAGTAAACTTCCAATAAAACCGATCATGGTTTCGAGTACACTTCCAGTGAAACCAATCCTGGATTCTAGTAAACTTACAGTGAAAGTGGACCATGTTTCCAGTAAACTTTTAGGGAAAGCAATTCTGGTTTCCATAAATGTCTGCTGAATCCGATCCTGGTTTCTAGAAAAATTACAGTAAAACCGATCATGGTTTCCAGTAAACACCCAGTGAAACTGATCCTGGTTTCCAGTAAACTTCCAGTGAAACTAAAACTGGTTTCTAATTAATTTCCAGTGAATCTGATCCTGGTTCTAGTAAACTTCCAGTAAAACCGATCATGGTTTCCAGTAAACACCCAGTGAAACTGATCCTGGTTTCCAGTAAACTTCCAGTGAAACTAAAACTGGTTTCTAATTAATTTCCAGTGAATCTGATCCTGGTTCTAGTAAACTTCCAGTAAAACCGATCATGGTTTCCAGTAAACACCCAGTAAAACTGATCCCAGTTTCTAGTAAACATCCAGTGAAAGTGGACCGTGTTTTCAGTAAACTTCCAGTAAAAGCAGTCTTGGTCTCCAGTAAACTTCCAGTGAAATTGGTCCTGGTGTCTACTGAATTTTGCATCCTTTGTTCTTCGCTGCAGTGTGCTGTGGACCACCCAGAACTCAGAAGGGTGACTGAAGGTCTCAGAGCACACTGGAACCCACTTGATGGTGAGTAACCATCCATCCTCCAACCCCAACATTTCCACCACACCAGCATCATTTTTCAGTTCAGCATTTCTATATTTTCCACAAATCGACAAAAATCCCCATATTATACTTTTCACTGGAAATAAAATGGTTCAATATAAGCTATGAGTTGGATATTTTGAGGAAAAAAAATGGGAAGAAACTGGAAATTTGCAACTGGAAATATTAAACTTAAAGGTATCTGGTAAAGAAAACACTTCCCAGATTAGTCTCAGTTTAAATTCTCTCATTAAATGTGAATTCAATTTGAATTATTGTCCTGGTCGCTCCTCCATCACATACACAGATCATTTCTACAATCCTCCAGATACACAAAGACTGTTGAAGATGAATACATCCAGTAAGTTCTGAAATTACTGAGGTAAATATGTTTTGTTCAGGTCTTACGGTCACGTGGCTGACTTTATGTAAGACTTCTCATACTCTGGTCCATCTGTCCACATCAGAGTTCTAATCCTGGTCACTAGGAGCTTCCTCCAGCAGCTTTGGAGTTCCTGCAGGTTCCTGACTGGATCAGGTTTTACTGGAACTGTTGCTAGTATTCTATTTTTTAAGGGGT
Source organism: Xenentodon cancila (assembly GCA_014839995.1). Classification (NCBI taxonomy): domain Eukaryota; kingdom Metazoa; phylum Chordata; class Actinopteri; order Beloniformes; family Belonidae; genus Xenentodon; species Xenentodon cancila. The sequence goes on from CM026200.1 coordinate 33,734,251, forward strand.
GTAAAACATTGGAAGTCCCTTATTACTATTTCTCAGTTTTCTTCTTCGTCTTCCATATCCAGACAAAATTTTGGCAGTTTTCAAAAGTGGCAACTTTGAGAAAATCCCAACCAAGAAACACCTAAATGCTCCATCGGGATGGGCGTACAATATCTGATGTAAATTGAAAAAAATTCAGAAATGACGGATTTGAAGTGGAAATGAATGGGATTCAGCTGAAAGCCTTAATGGTGGAGACATCCAAACCTTTAATGGGTTACTAGACTTTAGTGTACAACATATTTTAGCTGTATTTCAATAAGGTTTACAGTCTTTCTGTTCAAGAAAAACATCTACTCATCACAGTGAATGAATTATTTGAAAATCTTGCTCTGTTTGAGGACTTTTTGAGACTGTTAAACTGCTGTGTTATGTAGCTGATGGAAGGAGACGTCTCACGCTCAAGCCACGCCCCACTCTGTTCTCTATATGACCTTTTGACCTACTTTTTATTAGATCCTTTTTTATTTCATCTATTCACATCAATTTATGTGTGCCCAGTGTTGTAGTATTTGACATTTGTTCCTTGTTCTTTTCAATAACGCTTCTTTTGAACTGATCCAACTTCAGGGCACTGATTAAAAGTGTGCCTTAGGGACGTCTTTTCTGCGGTTGACAAACCTGTCAGTGGTCTTTTAGAAGCCCTCCAACTGCATTTGGAGCATCCTTGCTGTGGCCTGCTTCAGTCCCAGGTCCCTGACTAGAACCCACAACTTACCGTAGATAGAAACTGCCTATAAATGTATTTGTCCCCAGCACAAATTGCCTGTTTATCATCAATACTGCACAAAATAATTCTGATATACAGTGTTTAGATTAACTAATGTAATCTTGGTCATCCTTGTCATGCCAATCAGGTTTTTAGGCAGATTCTATTTCTAAAATAAATTTTGTTCACTAATAAGTAAAATGTAATAACATCATAGTTTGTTTTTTCTTTAACCAATAATACTACATTTTAATAAGAATTGTAACAATAATTTGCAAACATTTTCAACCATACAGGAAGTAAACAAAAAGAAACTCAGCGCTGCCAGCTATAATGCTGCAGAAGAAGAACCTACACTGTTGTCTAGCAGTTGATTGTAACTACAGAGCAACATATAAATCATATATCAATATAAACTATTGTTCTTCCAGACATGTTTCTTGCAGTCCGAATTAGTGCGACATGTGATCATTAAATTTTGAAGGTGTAAGTTGGTGATGCAGAGCTCTGTGGAGGGTGTTTACGGAGATATGGTCTGCACTGAAGAAATTAGGCATTAGATGACGTAGGCTAAGATTGTATGATTTTGGAAAATAACCTGTTGCAATTATTTCCCCCCAATATTGCAATTTAATATGTGTTTTTCACTATTCAAATAAAACCTAATGGATGAGGTTAATGCACAATAATAAACACAATATGTTGTACATTTGGTATAAATTGTTCTTCCCATAGACAAGGCATCTTTGTGTTGCATCTTTTAATTTAGTTAGTAAATCAAGTATATGGAATAATAATAATATAACTGCTTTTATTAGAAAGATTTAACCAGATTACAACACCAACCAATAGATCTACTTCCTCAAAGACATAAAGTTTTTAAATATAAAATCACCAACAAATCAATTAAGGTAAATTTGAAAAAGTTGATTGGTTAGTTTTATAAAGAATTCTGG
>CM026200.1:33740954-33833454 GCA_014839995.1 Xenentodon cancila
AGGGAGTGGACTGGCATTGACAGGCTGCGTATGGACAAGTTCTACCAGGTTGGTGCTGCCGTTTTGATAGGGAATGACTCCATCCACCTGGTTAATCCACAACTGGTTAGTTAGATGAGGAGAGAAAACACAAATCTTGTATCTGGCTGGAACAGACCCCCCTTAGTTCAGCCAGCTGCTTGAAGTTATCTGCTAGCCTATGATCCTTAGCCCAGATGTTGCTCTGTGGTGACTTCTGAAATGAGAACTTATCTAGGTGAGCCTCGACCTGGCCAGGTGACTCGGGTAGGTCAGGCTGAGCTCCTGTCCTCAGGTAGAGCAGCCACCAGCAGCTGGACTGCAGTAATGACCCGGACCTTTCCAGGTTCCAGAAGGTAGCTCACCTAGAGAAGGCTCGATCTGACTCGTTAAGTTCTTGACATCTGAGCCAAAGCGACCAGAAAAATGTTTAAATCCTTCATTAGTTGGACTTTCAACAGAAACACCACTGCCTTCTGCTCTGCTCAGGTGTTCTTGAGTCTAATCATTCATCAATAACAATCAATAAATCAGTAAAACTGTTATATTGATCATATGATTAAAATCACTTCAACTGTCTGTTCTTCAGCTGGTCCGATTCATGTTCAGACAGACGTTTGAGGTTCTGAAGAGGAGAAGCTGGAATATCAGGTACCAATACTGGTCCCAGACCAGTAATTGTTGATGGTTTCTACTGGTTTTAAGCAGGTAACCTTAAATTAATCCTGGAGTCTTTTTTTTAAACTGGTAACTGTTTGTTTTTCTCCAGGTTCGTGACCCAGTTTGTGGATCTTCTGACCTGTGAAGTTCTTCAGAACAACTGTGAGGCTTCGTCTGGACTGCAGCTCCACATTTTGGATCTTTATCTTAACGAGCTGGCAGCTGTCGGCTCAGCAGAGGTACGGTACTGCCCTGTGCGATCCAGTATGATTCAGTACGATCCAGAACGGCCCAGTAGATTGATGAATAGATTCTTTATTTCCATTGAAGATTGCTACACCACAAAATGTTTTTCGGCAGCGTCCTTTACAGAACAGCGTATGAAATATTATTTCATATGTGAAATGTAAGAGCAGGAGGAATAATATACATGATGTATATGTAAATATACTATGTTGTTCTTATATTTGATGTATAATATATAGATTATATATGTGTGATTTAAAGGGCAAGTAATGAAAGTGCTATTTAAATATAAAGTGCACATGACTATTAAATATAGTGCATATCAATCTTTATTTGTATATTACTTTTAGACAACTGGGGTTGGCAAAAATGAGTAACAAAGTCAAAAATATGTACTAATAAAATAATCATAAAACCTAAAAACTTAGAAAATAAACATTTTCCAATGCTAATACAAGAGTAAAAGTGCTATTATGAGCCAGACATCTTTCTGAACAGGTGTTTAGTTTTGGTGGGTCAGTGAGGGTTCTTAACTCAGGGTTCAGCATGGTCCAGAGTTTGAGGCCAGTGACTGCAGAAAGACCATCTACCCACTTTTTCACCATCGTCCGTGGAACCTCTTAACAAGTGTTGGCCTGCTCAACGCAAAGTTCTGATGGGTTGGCGAAAATTCAAAGCATCACATAGATGTGACGGAGTAAGAGTCGTCAACTGGGAGTCGTGTTAAGAATCAGGACAGGACTGATGTGGTCATGGATTCAGGTTCTTGTCAGCAGGTGAGCAGCAGCATTCTGAACAAGGTGCAAACGACGCAGTAAAATGTGGTTGATACCAAAATAAAGAGCATTACAGTAATTGAGCCAGGAACTAATTAAAATATGAAATGCTTTCTCAAGGTCACCACGGCCCTGAATCTGTTTATACATTTTTTTGCTGTTGTTATAAGCCACACCCAGATCCCTGACTGCCTGGTTAAAGTGAGGGGCAAGGCCACCAAGACCTGGGACAACTGAAGATGCTGGAGTACTGGCGGGTTTGGAAGGAGCAAATACAATGCATTTGGTTTTACTTTGATTTAAACGGAGGAAGATTTGTCTAGGCATCTGTGGATGGATTCCAGGGCATTTGGTGAACTAGACTTAATTGGCATATTTGCATATCATCTGCATACAGGTGAAAAGAGCCATTATGGTGGGGAATGTTTTGACCCTTTTAGCAGCATGTATAGTGAAAATATGACGGGGCCCACAATGAATCCCTGTGGCACATCTGAAGTCAAAGGTGCTGAGGAAGACGAGAGGCCATGGATTTGAACCACAAGGTATGAGAGAACTGGCTCAAAGACGTTAAACGCAGCAGAAGATGCAGGAGAGGAACATGTCTCTAGGCTGTGAACAGTATTATTAATAATTAACCTAACAGATATATGAACAAAATTAAACGGATAAATACTAAAATTAATCTTTTTTTTTTTTTTAAATGAAATAAATAAGACATTGAAATAAATACAAAATAAATTGATAAAATCTATATTTAAAATGACAACTTATTTATATCATGACAATTTCATAATTATTTAAAAAAAAAGCTTGTATTTATTTTATTTATGCCAATGTCCTATTTATTAATTTTAGGGTTTATTTATTTAATTTTGATTGAAACATCATTCCATAGACAGAAGCCACTTTATCAATAAAATACTGAAGAAAGTGATCCCAGGTGGATTTTGTTTGATGTTTGAGAACTTCAGAGGCGGAATCTTGTTAAAAGACACTCTGCTTCTCCAGGCAGAGTAGATGCTGGGCCTTCTTTACCATCTCCTTGTTAACTCCCCTTGTCAGGTCCTTGGAGAGATTAACACCAAGGTACTTAAAACTCCTCACCTGTTCCACCACTTCTCCATTGATCACCAGGCTGGCATGCGTTATGTCGTTGCGCTTTCTAAAGTCAATGACAAGATCTTTTAACTTTTTGGTGTTGCTGACCAAGTTATTGTCCTGACACCAGGACAGATTTGTGTTGTAAATGGGAGTTCATTCATGTGGGAAAGTGCTCACATGATTTGGTCTGTGGGAGAGGACGTTCTTGACTTTAGCAATGGTGGAAATCCAGACCTGGTGACAGCAGCTGGTTGACCAGCTTACCTGGGTTGATGGTGTTAAAAGCAGAAACGGAGTCAAAAAGCTGTTCTTACATAGATGTGGAGCAGGACTGCATGGCATCTTCCTATGCATCTGTTGCTCCTGTACCCAAACTGCTACTGGTCCAGGTCAGTAGGGATGGAGGCCCTGATGTGTGCCATTACCAGTTTCCAAAACAACACCCCTATAATCATTTAAGCCCGAGACTGTTGAGCAGGGATGGTGGTCGCAGTCTTCAAGCAGGTGGACTGTGGCCTCCTTTAATGAGCTGTTGAGTAAGTCTGGCCTGCAGTCCCACCTCTGACCATCCCAGTGTCTGCCTCCACCTGTCTGTGTGGATGTCTGTTGGATACCTGCTGACATCCTGACCTGCAGTCCTCGTCTATGTGGATCACCATCTATCCAAATATCACACATACACACAGAAGTCTTAGTTCTGCTGCTGATAGATAATTTTACTATTGTATCCTGTCTTGTACCTTTGACGGTGTGTCTGTTTCTCTTCTCTCTACTCCCCGCTTTACCTGGCTGGTCTTCAGCAGGAGGGTCCCCCCTCATGATCAAAGTCCTGAGGCAGAATTCCTCCCTCTGAAAGGGGAGTTTTTACCTGCTGTTGTTTATGTAATAATTGATCAGGGTCATGTTCTGGTCTCTAGAAAGATCCTGGAGACAACTTGTGTTGTAACAGACGCTATAGAAATAACATTTTATTGAATGTTACTGTGACAACCGCTGCCAGTTGGTGGACACATGCTTTTAGGACACCTGGCCTCACCCAGACCAGTTGATGTTGAGTAGGGCCTGCTTAGGCTGGAACTAGAGCAATTCCAATGACTCTTTCCTCCTGGCGGCAGTTGGAGGCGCTTTGATTGTGGGTGAGGAATGTTGGTGTCGTTTCACACTGCTGGTACTGATGCGAGAAAAGAGAGGGGAGGAAAGGGGGACTAATGTAGAAAGAGAGGGGTTTTGTTTGTTAGGGTCTTTATGTCAGCTGGAACAAATTTTGGAACAGTGCTTTCTTAGATGTATGGCCCAGTGCACCCTAACATGGTCCGGTACGCCTCTGCATGGCCTGCCGCACCCCGACACGGCCCAACAAGGGTGCCGTTGCCTGAGTGCGGTTCAGTGTGTTCCGGTATGGTCCAGTACAGGCCCCCTAGGATCCATCATGGCTGAGCCCTGTGCAGTACATTTAATTTGTTTAAACGTTTTAACATTCTTTTAACAGACCCTTGATAAAACCTGTAAAAGTTCTAATCCTTTTTTTAAAATTCCCTAAAATAAAAAAATAAAGAGTCAGTCATGTTTGTCAATTCTACCACATGTGAGGTTCATACAGAGAATAGAAATTACGTTTCTTTTAAACCCTCGGTGCTACAAAATAAATAAATTACTCCCTAAGCACACAGTGCAAATCTAAAACAGCTTGGTTTGATTAAAGTGACCTGGTGCAAAGTAGGCGGTCCAGTTCTGCCAAAAGTTCCTGGTGCAGATACTGAGGTCAGTGAGTGGGGGGGGGTGGAAGAGCAGGGAGATTGTTGAGCTTCCTGATGATGAAGCTGTCCTTCAGTCTGCTGGTTCTGGTTCTGGCCCGGAGGGTCCGCAGCCTCCTCCCTGAAGGCAGCAGACTGAAGAGGCTGTGTGACGGGTGGGGGGGGTCTCTCACCATGCTGAGGGCTTTGGAGTCAGACGGCTGCTGTAAATGTCCAGGCTCTCAACCATCCAGTCTATCAAACTGGTCTGTTTGTCAGGTGGTCACTAATCCAGGTGATTGCGGAGGTGTCCACTCGTGTGTTCTGGAGGTTCTTACATAGTCATGCAGGCTGGATGGTGTTATAGTCACTGGAGAAATCAAAGAAAACGATCCTCCAGTGCTGCTGCTTTGTCCAGATGACTGTGGGTTTGTTGAAGCAGGTGTATGATGGCATCTTCAACTCCAACACCATGATAAGTGAACTGCAGTGGGTCCTGGAAATGTAGTGTTTGTTTATTCAGGTGGGTCAATACAAGTCTCTCCAGGACTTTCATGATGACTAATGCAGCCTTTTCTTTCCAACAGCTGACTGCAGATCAGAACTTTGTCTTCATCGAACCTTTCTGCAGAACAGCTGCTAAAACCAAAAAGTAAGTCCTCCTACTCTTTCTGCTTTTTATAAATTGATAAAGCCACTAGACTGTAAACTTTGACTAGGTTTATAAAAATGTAGTAGTGACTGTAAATATGAAGGATCCTAACTCATCATCAACCAGTAATGAACAGAATCTGTGACAAAGGGCAGCCTTGTCACAGTCCAACCCCCACGGGAAACAAGTCTGACTACAACTCGACAATGTGGCCCAAGCTCTCGCACCTGATGTAGAGGGACTGGAAAGCCCCTAAAGGGGATACTGGCACCCCATACTTCCAGAGAACCCCCCACAGGACTCTCAGAGGGACACCCAGTACCCAAGGCACATGCAGACTGGTTGGTTTACCAGGGGCACTGAGGACTGTGATTCCTCTGTAGCACGCCCTTCTTTTTCATTTTGATAATTCTGGTTCGTGGATTTTTTTTTTGTTTGTCTTTTAAAGAGACTGGAAACTGCACCTACTGTAAAATTTGTTAATCCAGGACCGGGGGTGACCGTGATGTCATGACATTTTATAGAACAGGGGTGTCATTGTACTGTGGGGCTCAGAGTTAAGATAACCAAAAGGGTTCATGTTTATCTCTGCAGTCGGACTCTCTTTGGGGCCATCTGTAAAAACATCTTCAGCACCATCATAGAGCAGGCACCCTTTGCCATCGAAGACCTGATGAAGGAGGTGTTGGCAACTGAGGAGGAGGATTCAGGACAGGAATCTGAGGAGGAGGAGGAACGCCAAGGAAAAGAGAAGTCAAATAGCAAAGCAGTCAGAGGTACATCTGAATACACACTATCAGAAACATAAAAACCTTGACTGAATCTTTGTGCATCACAACAAAAGCCGATGAAGGGAGAGAGTAACTGAGTCGTTCAGGAGAAATGCATCATGTCCTTACTCTGTCCCAGTTCTGCTGGTGCTGCTGTTCTGTGGCAGGAATGAGAATTAGCACCTCCAATTCTGAAACCATGGTTCTCAATCAGGAAAGACTGGAATGTCCTCTCAATGGTGACCTTTGGGGTTCTAAAGAACATTTTCAAAAACATTTATACATTCATGCTGGAAGATGTAAATTGATGTGTAAAACTCACCTGTGGAACGTGATGGTAAAAGGTCAGAGCTGGTCACATGTCTTTGATCTTACAGAGGTCATGTGATCACTCACTCGCTCTGTTGCACTGATTTATACTTTTATGTCCCATCTGTGTGTCTGTAATTCTACCACCAATCACAAGGTGGAGGTGTGGGTTATTTTCTGCAGCGCAGTAACCAATAGCACCCGACATGTAGGTAGAGAGGTGCATGTCAGGGTACACCATAGCTTCAGGTATAAGATTCTGTGCTACAGTTAGATGTGCTTTCAGATCAACATCGAAGCAGAAACTAGGTTTTACTGTGCAGTTGTGAAGTTTAAAGTTCTTTACTTTAAAAATTAAGTTCTGTCATTTTCTTGCAGGTATTAAATCAAACAAAGCTGAAAAGAAGAATGATGATGATGATTATCTTTATCAGTCTGAGGGATCTGATGCAGAACTTCATGACATTGGACCGGTTCTCCAGGTGAAGACTTGTTCCTCTCCATTTTTGTCTGTGTCTTGGAGCATGTATCAAGACTGATTAAAATAGTCAGGTCTATGTCTAAAAATAAGAAGGGCCTGCTCATTAAATCAACCGCTACTGGGAGAGGCAATCTGTGTGAAAACTGACTGGATGTAACAAGAAAAATGTTATACGCCAAACTTCTGAAACTTTAACAAAGCCTTGGAGAAATTCCTCCAGTCCACTAACGGAAGTGGATTTGCCTGGTCCACATGCCCTGGCATCAGGAGTTCAGTGTCTGAAGAAGGTTCCTATTTTTCAGTTTGACTATGGTGCTGTGGCAGATAGACTCTTTGATGTGGCAAGTCGGAGCGGCACACCAGGTCGGAACCGACAAAGACTCTACAGAATCATCAAAGTGTGAGTTGAAACTAAAACAATGTGTGTTTGTGGTCATGAACTTGACATTGACCAAATACACTGATCTAATCTTATTTTTTTAGAAACGTGCTAGTCTCACTTTTTGATTTTTCTCACAGCTGTTAATTATTAAATCCAGGTGTTTCAGTCACATCTCCACAGGTGTGTAACAGCCAGCACCTTTCCATGCAATCTCCCTTTCCCAACATTTAGCGTCGTTGTGAGTGAAAGTTCCTCCCTGCTGCACCTTCCACGGTTTACTGTCAATTAAATTATTGAAAGTCAAAGCATTTACAACCAACAGAAATCAGCCATGAAGCAGAAGAACACGTAAAATGGCAAATCTGGTCAACTACTGCTGAGGACCCGCTGGGTAAAAGTCTCCAACGCTCTGCTTGTTCCATTGATGAAGAGTGAACTTCCAGCCCCATTAACATCAGCACAACGGCTGTGATTGGAACTTTTCCATGTTCAGACAGTTGCTCACAAGAATTGCATCACCAGGTCCAATGCCAATATTTGATGGAGTGTTGGAGAGACAGCAACACGGGACTGGGCAGCAGTGGAAACCTGTCCTGGAGTGATGAATCACATTCCCAGTTTGGTAATGGTAGAACATCCAACTGTGAAATTTGGTGGAGGAGTATCATGGTTTTGGCTGCTTTTCAGGAAGGTCTTTTTCTGTTTCAACATGACTGGGCCTTAGAGAAATGACCTTTAAAGACCTGGTTTGATGTTTGGTCTGGACTGGTCTACACAGAGCCCTGACCTCAACCCCATCCAGATTCTTTGATGAACTGGAACAGAGAATGTGATCCAGACCGTCTGCTCCATCTGTCTGACCTTGTAAATGTGCTATAGAATGAATGGAAAGTCCAAAATAAACACACCAAAATCTGCTGGGGAAACTTGTGAGTAAAGTGCCAGCTGCTATAGCAGCAGAAGACAAACAAAAATGTCATCACCAGTCTGAATGTGGAACTGGACTGTGAAAGATGGTGTTTTTATGAATCAGGGCTAATCATGTAGCATCTTTTATTGTTAGGGTGTGTCCTGTGCTTGGAAGTCTCCAGAATAACGTACATTTATAACGAGATCTGAAAACATTTACTGAGATTTATCTGCTTTTAAACTAACAAGTTTTCCTGTTCTCTCTCATTTTTGTTGAATCACAGGCTGCGTGACCTCAGTGAAGGTAAAAGAGCAAGTCTGTTTTAAAAAAAAAAAAAAATGTAAACCTTGGATCTATAAATTGACTTTTCTTGATTGTCACCTCATTCTGGGTCTCCATTGTTTTCCTCCAATCAGGTGTTTTCCCTGAGGATGAATATCCTGAAGAGGTCTCAACGGATGAGGATGACGATATGTTTGGCAGCAGGAAGAGGATGAAGAGGTCACATGGTCACACAGAGGATGATGAGAAAGCAACAACAAAGAGAAGCAAAGCTAACGCGGGTGTGTAGTTTGTCCACTTCAGTGTCACTTCACAACAAACGTCATCTGAGGGTTCTTTTCACAAAACACAAATTAAAGACTGTCCTATTATAGTCCAGTTTATTGGATGTCTGTTAATCCAATTTATGCCAATGCAAATGCAGATCCTCGTGACATTTATACAGTATAGACAAGCACAGGTCACATGTACTTTCTTACATGTGGAGACTTATGACTCTGGATCCATGTTTTACTAGGTGTTAACTGAGCTTCCTCTGCCATAGGATGGACCGAAGTTAAAAAAATAAAATAAAATCTGTTGTGGGAAAGAAGGAACTCTTTACTACTGTTTCAAAGCAAAACATCCTCTGAATCTCTGATGCAAAAAACAAAATACTAATGTGGCTTCTAGTTCCAAATAAATAAATACGCTGTTTGTCTTTGCATATGAACTCCATGTGAGATTTTCATCTGTCATGAGACCCAAATATTTATAGACTTGGACATGATTGATTTTGTTATGGATCTTTACTGGAAGTAGTTGACAATTAGTGCTCCTCAGTCTTCACATGGTTAATAATAAGAGCATTTTCAATAAACCAGTCCAGCTTGCCTTGGTACTGTGTAGGATCATCAGGGACTCTGAAAACAGAGTCAGTAGAGTCATCTGAGTATTTTAAGTCTGAGGTGAACACTACAGGTAAGCTGAAGCAGCCCTGAGGAACCTCAACATCAGTAGGGGAAAGTGTTGTTTACTTTAAGTGGCTTAATCTTATTTGTTAAAAACAAAAACAAAAAACCAGCAATAAATAAGATGAGCATTGATCTTTAACTGGATTATTTTTGCTACGAATTAATCACGAAGGAAAAGCGCCAACAGATGTAATCGAATCTTCACCTCAGTTCCATCGTGAGCAAGAACAATGTGACAATTCAGAAAAAAACCTTGTAACAAGGGCTGAAGAACCAGAACCAGGAAGAGCGTTCTTCGACTTCATGAAAACCGGAATAAGGAGACTGGAAGACCTGGACTTCATCAGAACCAGATACCAGATTACCTGATAGCTGAAAGTTCTGCCTCACATTCTGCTGCTAGAAACTCCAGGAACTACCATAAGTTAAAAAGAATTAAACAAATAAAATGCTAGAAATAAAGGTTCCAGTGCATTGTGGGAGATTACTGAAATGCAGCAGTAAATTAAAATGTTTTTAACTTAAAGCAGTTGAGTTTCAGCAGCCCTGATGCATTCTGGGAGTTTGTTCCACAGGTGAGGAGCATCAAAGCTGAACGCTGCCTCACCGTATTTGGTTCTGACTCTGGGTCCAGAAAGTGGGGGTGACCCTGACGACCTGAAGGTTCTGGTTGGTTTATCATGGACCAGGAGATCAGAGATGGATTTTGTCCTGAGACCATTCAGATAGTCCAGAACGCTGCTGGACTAACTGCAGCTGTTTGATGGTTTTTTTTAGGGAGGTCCGTGAGAACAGCGTTGGAGTAGTCCAGGCTACTGAAGATCTTCTAAGTCCTGCTGAGACACCAGTCTTTTAATCCTCCATAAGTTCTTTTGGTGATTACAGACTGACTTCACTGCTGTCTTCATGTGGCTGTTAAAGTTCAGTTCTGACTCCAGAACCAGTCCCAGATTTCTGGTTTGGCTCTTGGTTTTTAGCTTCACTGCTTGAATACATGTTCGTTTTTATTAATTTGAGTAAGTGGGACCATTTAGATGTTAAACAGAGGCCCCAGAATTTAACCTCGAGGAACTCGACGTTTGTTAGCTTTGATTTGTAGTTACCTAAAAACAGAAAATAGTCCCTGTCTTTTAGATAGGAAGTGCTTTACCAGAAAGTCCCACCTCAGTTCTTCAACCTGTCTATTAAGATGTTCTTGTCGACCGTGTCAAATGCAGCACTGACATCCAGTAAGACTAAGACTGAAATGTTGCCACTATCTGTATTGGAGCGGATGTCGTTAAGGACTTTTTATTAGCGCTGTGATGTGGCCGGAAACCTGACTGGAAGTTTTTCGGCAGTAATATTTAGAAGAACTCTATACATGGCTTACTGCTTGCGTAGATGCGACTCGAGACATGAGACGGCACATGGTAAAGTAATGATCTGTGTCTCTGCTTCTTCAGGAAAGAAGGCGACAGCTCTCAACAACAAAGACAAGACAATTAAACCGTTTAATGTTCTTGATCAGAACCAGTCACAAGGAAGGAAAAATGAGCTAAACAAAGAGCTTGATTCTGATTCCAAGCCTAAGGACCAAGAGATGAAAAAGCAGCAGGCATCATCTGAAGGAGATCCTCCAGACTTGGAGACGAGAAGGATGAAAGACGAGGCTGAATCAAAGATCTCGCCTGTAAGTGCAGAGGAAACATTGGCAGCATCATCTGAGGATGGCAATGCTGCAACTTCTCTGAAGAAGAGGTGGCGCCAGAAGATCAAACTGACTGATGAATCACTGGCTGAGGGTGTCAACCCATCAGCAAAGGTCCAAGCAGAAGGTCTTCCAGATTCAGCAGAAAACTGTTTAACATCTGGGTTCGTGAATCAGCCTGATGCTGCATCCACAGCCAAGAAGAAGAAAAAGAAGAAGAAAAGCGCTCTGTTGGTGGATGTAAAGCGGAATGATGTGGCTGATTCAGGAGACGTACCTGAACTCGCCCCTGCAGCGTCACAGCTCTCCACTGTGGTGCCAGTGGGAAAGATAACCAAGAAGAACAAGGGTGGAAAGGATCAGCTCCATGAGGAGGCTTCTTCAGGAGATGGTTCAGACATGAAGAAGAACTGGGAAGAACCTGATGCCTCTCCTGCAGGTGACAGTTTAGAGACAGAGATAACCCAGGAAGAACCAAAAACCACAGAAAAAGAGTCTGTAATTACTGCAACAACACCAAGTAATAAGAACAAGAGGAAGAGGAAGAAGCTAACAGGAGATCAGCTGAGCGAGGTTTCAGATGAATCTCAGGTGAAGAGGGTCTCAGGTGGAATGCAGGTGAACCAGGCCGGTCTCACAAAATCAGAGCTTCCATCAGCTGTGACAGACGTTATGAATTGTGGAAAACCAGTGAGGAGGAGGAGGAAGATTCCTGTTGAGTTTGAGTTCGAAGCAGACGAGCTGGAGGAAACTACAAGGAACCACGTCACAGAAGAAAAAACCGGAGAGAGAACCACGGAGTGTCAGGTGAGAATCAAAGTGATGACGCTGAAGTTCTCAGTGGTGCTACTGTTGATGTTGGCAGAAATACCATGTTAGTTTAGATTGTGTGAGTTCCTACAGATGGAAATCCACAATGATAGCAGCTTAATTTCTCTCACAAAATTACTTTAAGTACCTAAATGAATCACTTTTCAGCTTCGTCCCTCCTTTGATGGTGGCGTCGCCACCGCAAAGCTTCTTTGCACACGTTTTTCACCAGGTGTCCTTCATGAGAACCTCACAGTCAGGCATCAAATTAAAGTTAACGTTGTCAGTGGGCTGAGTGTTTCACTGCCAGCTTTTCTTCATCACTGCGACTGAGAGGAACTGTAGCTGCTGTGAACCACAACCATATTGACTCTGAAAGTGACCTGTTCGATGTCGACGGCCATGTTGACGTTGATCTGCTGGTCAAGGTTACATATGACATAAGCGCCTATGTGCAAGCCCTCCAGGAACCTATAGAGATCGTAATGAAACACTTTTTTGAGATGTGAAACACTGAGCTGGGTTACATACACTAGTCCAAGAGGAGAAATCACACCAGAAGGGGCGGGGCCACTGGTGGCCATGCTTTCTGATTGGACAATAACACTCAGAGGAAGCTAAAACTATCAAATTGGTTAAAACAACTTTAACAGAGCTTTGGAGTTAATGAATGGAAGCAACTCCTAGTTTTGCTCATCCTCCTTATGAACAAAGGAGATGGAGCACCACTGGTTCTGGTTCCTGGTGTTTGATCCATCTGTCCATCCATCCATCATCTTCCTCTTCCAGGTTCAGGTGGTGGGGGCAGTAGTGTTGTCAGAGAGGCCCAAATTTCCCTCTCTCCATCTACCTACTCCAGATCTTCCAGGAGAACACTGAGATGTTCTCAGACAGGCTGAGAGGTATCATTTCTCCAGTGTGTGCTGGGTCTGCCTCTGAGCCGCCTCCTGCTTGAACATCCCTGTATTACCTCCAAAGCGAGTGTCTCTTGTCCATGTGGAGGATAAGCAACATGTCCAAGTCAATTCCCACATGTCGGACCTTTCTCCCCATGTCCAAGTCTTGAACTTGAGAATTAAACTGTTAAATTCCAAAATAAAGTTGGAACTTTGCTAGAATTCATTTCTACAAACCTGATGTGACTGACATGAGTCGTGTCCTTAGTTTAAACAAATTAAATGGAAAACCGATTTTTTTTTTTTTCAGAAGCTGAAATGAACCTGTAGCTCCACTTAGATCGCACTGATTTTCAGTTTCAGGTTGTTGGCGAGCCGAGCGTGGCTCCCAGTCTTAAAAAGTCACAGAAGAAGATAAAGACTGCGGCAAAGTCAGGATCTGACTTCCTCAGCTTCCAGAGCAAAGCAACTGTCCCGACGCCGCTCTTCTGTAAGACCAGAGGAAGTTCTACAACCCCCCTGTCCTTCAAAAAGGTAAGGTGTTTAGACAGTATGACCCGTTCACCAACATGAAGAGAACCATCTGCAGCTTCCAATGGATGTTTCCGAGTTTCTCAGGTGTGGTGTTGGTAGTTTGTCGTAACTATTGCACACTGCAATCATGTTCAGGATATTACCCAGCCACCTAGTTTCAGATCCGGTTTCAGTTTTTAGAGTTGTTTTTTGTATTTCAGTAAATATCTAAATGATGTAGTCTGGGTTCCTTGGACTCTTGTCATATCAGGGTCTTATAAAACTAAAACTATTGACACCAGATAGTTTAGAAACTTCGCTTCTGTCTGCATTTCATTAAATAAAATGGTGACATTAAAAGAAACGTTCCTTTTCATGGCTGATCCAAACCTGACCCGGGTTCCTGGAGTAGAGCCCAGGCCTGAGGTTCCCTCTGCCATCTACTGGGCGCCTCATGGTCCTACTTGTTCTTAGACTGGTGTTTTCTGCATTCCAACATCTCAGATTGGTGCGAGTCCTCCCCAAAAATGTTAGTTTGGGGTTACAGGTCCATGAACATGGATTGAGCTGTTCTTCATTTAGTTTGGGTTTCTTACGGTGATGCGGGTCCCCAGATCCATGAGAAAGACGATGCAGAGTTTATTCAAGTTATGTTTAATCACATAAATCCTGATGCAATAGACTCAAAAACTCAGCTTTAATATAAATGTAGACCTGCAAAGACCATTTCTACCTAAATTAAACAAAATTCCAAGACCGCGTAGCTAAGTGAACACATCATGAAACCATGTTGTCAGGTAAAACTGTCGCCACAGCAACAAGCTGCCACATGCTACCGACACTAGCCTGTTAGCAGTTGAAAACTAAGACTCCACAGGAAGACTGGCTCATTTCTGCTGCTTATCTTTACTCTGATCTGATATTTATACTTTCCACTTGTATCTGCTATTTAGATACCAGATTTATTCACATAAACCTGCTCATGTTGGACCAGACATGCTGTTTTACAGCGGGAACCTCAGACATGAGGTACTTCAGAGGGGGATCACAGATGACCAGAAACTGTGACTGATTATCCGTTTTTGTTGCAGAGGAATCAAACTCCCCAGTCGGAGTCGAAGAAGGTGACCTTTGGTCTGAAGAATAATAAAACAGCTGGTAAGTGTGTATTCTGGATAAACAAACAATCATTCCAGTGCTAATAAGGACTATTTGTAGCAGGAGTCCTGGAAAATAATTTTTCTCTGATTCCTCTGGTTTTCTGGCTCAGTGTCTGTCTGGTGGGTAAATCTAGTTTTCTGACAGTTTGTTCTTCAACTGCAGTTCTTTCACAACTTTGAAAGTTCAGACAGTAAACCTGTCAGACCTGTTGTGTTTGAGTTTAGGTTTTTAAAATCCAACTCTATTGGATTTATGGTCAGGAGTTAAAACTTCAGAAACTAAGACCATCACAGGTTTTGTCTCATAAACTGACCAACATCTGTTGGAGGCTTTGCTTCAGCTTTGTTGAGACGAGGGTAGATTTATGGACTGTTTGTTTGTTTGTCATTGAACTCAGCAAAGTCTTGGCAGATGTACAAAGGAAGTTCTGATGATGTGGAACAAGTAGAACAAGTGCTGAGGATTTTTTTTTTTTTTTTTTTTTTTTCTTCCCTTTCTTGTCAGTGTGGACATCGTGCACACGCTGTATGTACGATGCACCGAAATTGGACCTCTGCTTTTAACCCATCAACTAGTTTCACTAGTGAGCAGTGGGGCTGCTAGCAGGGCAGCGCCCCGGGGAGCAATTGGGAGTTAAGGGCCTTGCTCAGGGGCCCCCAGTGATTCACCATTGTGGGCAGCCCTGGGCTTGAACCTGGGTCCTCCACGCCCAAGCCCACCACTGTAACCACTAGGCCACCACTCCTGTGGACCTGTGCTCCAACAATCCTACTTAAGTATTTAGCCCTGGAAGTACTCAGGAGTAACAAACAATTATAGTTCCTCTGCTGATCAATGGGGTCCGAGTCCAGACCAGCCGTTCCTCTACTGACCACTAGGATCCGAATCCAATAGTTAGTTCATCTCTATTGACCTCCATGTTAAAATGTTCAACTTTCCAGCAGAGAAAAAACCCATATTTACAGTCTGGAACAAAAACGGTTGTTTGTTTCCACAGTTCATATCTAGGACAACTGTACGGGGGATTTTATGTACAGACACGTGGCTTTATATAAAGCTCTACATTTATTTAGAGCTGATTTAATGGTTGTAGCATTTTAAGTGGAGGTGGGCTCAGCCGGTGTCCAGCTATCCTGACTTCATCGGTCATCGCCATGCTGCAAAGCCTAGTGAAACTGCTGGCAGTTTATGCTCACCGGGGGTTGCCTTGATGCAGCGGTCATTTCTGATGTCACCACTGAAACATCTGACATGGGATGTCCCACTGCAAACATTGTCTAGCAGCTGTTCTCCAGCGAGCTTCAGCTGAAGGAGCTGGTAGCTCCAGCTAACTGACAAATGGTGGGCGTGTTCCCGCCAGCTTGCTGTTAGCAGTGGGTCACATAACTGCTTTAACACGATTCTATCTAAAACTTTTCAGGATTTGTCGCTGCTGCTAGCTTATCTGGGGTTTAGAGTTTAGTTGTATTAACTCTCTGGAGTTTCCTTGTAGTGGAAAAATGCACCAACAGGGTCCAAAAGTAACTTTTTGGCTCGCCAGCCAAGAGGACTGGTAGATTAAAAATAAAAAATCCTCCTGCCAAGCACATTTTTTAACAGGTAGTCTGCCCCTTGGATGTGAAACCAGTTTTGTACATAAATCAAATGATTTCATAAGTGACTCTGCAGGTTGGTGTTTTGTTGTCCAGACTTCACCTGTGCATCAGGTGATCTGTCCATGTTACGACCTTGAAGTCAGGTACAACTGGGAGCTCAGCTGCTGGTTCGAGGTAGTTCTGATATGGTTCCTAAACTCTCTTTTGGGTAGACAAAAGTTCCCCAACCTCAGAGTGGTGATGGGACTGGATGGTGGGTCCGGGGTGGTTTCTGATTTTTGCTTATTGTCTCCTGCAGAGTTCAGGAAAACAGATCGCAGCTTGCTGTTGAGTCCAGATGGTTCATCACGTATTCCTTTCGACCCTGAGCAGAAACCAAAGTGTGGGGTCCTGAAGTCTCCACCCACCAGCATAAAGACCCCTATCAGCTCCAGGAACTCTGCCTCGAAAGTCCTGAAGAGAAGACCCAAAGCAGTAGACTTCTTCTGACAGACAGAAGACCCTCACGTTGTCAGGGACTGATGAAACACTTGACTCGGGACTTAAAACCAGCACCCTGGACTTAGTAACCACATCAATTTCTCCGTGGTTTCTATCTTTGTGTGACACTCTTGTTTTGGTTTTAATAAAGTTTCTTTTTCCAGATTTTATTCAAGGTTTCAGGTTTGAGTTTGTTTGGGGGGGGGGGTGTACCTGTCTTAAATGGGGCCATTTAAGATTATCTGTTTTTCTGTAAAAGGTTAAATCCCATTGGCATTTTATTTCATTTACTGCTTGAATGAGAACTCATCTACAAAGGGTCTCATGTAAAGCCTCATCTACTAATCTTGTCCCGTTTGTTTAACCATCATCTTTCCTGTCAGGAAGCTGCTGACGTCACAACTCTACTTCAGCCGTCAATGCTGTTGGATAACTTTAAAACTGATATAATAGTAGAACTTCTATTTTCTTGATGTCGCAAATCATACTTTATGTTGTCTTTGTGTGGTTTTACTAGTTCTACAAATGGCTCTGGGAACACTAGTACTGCTTCAGGGGGCACAGCCTGAAGATAATTTAACATTTCACCACATCAGCAACTACGAAATGGCCTCATTCTAAACACACATTTTATTCATAAATTGTCTATTACAACACAAGTTGTCCCTAGATGCTTTCCAGAGACATAGTGGGAGAAAAACCTGGATCGTGAGGGGGAACTGTCCTGCTGAAGACCAGCTGGGTAGAACAGGAAGTAGAGAGAAGAGAATCACAGATACATCACAGTCAAAGGTACCAAAGACCAGATCCATCAGTATAATTATCAGTTAACTGGAGAACTAAGTTTTCTGTCCAATTCAATTTTATTTATATAGCGTCTACTACAACACAAGTTGTCTAGTCGCTTTCCAGAGACCCAGAACATGACCCCCCAAGTAATTATTGCATAAACGGCAGGTAAAAACTTCCCTAGTGGAAGAAAAACCTTAAGCCAAACAGTGGCAAGAAAAACTCCCCTTCCACCAGACTGGTATCTGGTAAGTTGGAGGACTACAGAGACCACTTTATAAACAGGTGTAGACAGCAAACACTGAGGTGGTCAGAGGTGGGACTGCAGGTCAGTGGATCATGTTGGTGTCCACCTGCAGCAGGTCTACAGCAGCAGATCCAGATGAAGCTGTGTTGTCTATTCGATAAAGCCGTTACTAAATTTAGGAGGCCATTGCTCTTCATCTTCTTATAGTGGAACATAGTGAAGCAGTTGAGGGCTGTGACCTCGGTTCTACCTCTGCAGACGTTGATTTCCTTGTCGGTAGCACTGCAGATGTGTTGCACTCAGCTTTAGATGTAGTTGCTCCTTTGAGAAAGAGGGTCTCTAACCATAGGAGCTTAACTCCCTGGTTTAACTCACATATTCGTATGTTAAAACAGAAAGTGCGTAAAATGGAAAGAAAGTGGTTCTCTAGTAGGTCTGTAGATATTTATTATGCATGGAAAGATAGTCTAATAGTGTATAAAAAAGCGCTTCGCAAAGCTAGAACAGCCTATTATTCAGTGTTAATAGAGGATAATGAAAATAACCCACGTTTTCTGTTCAGCACTGTAGCCAGGCTGACAAAGAGCCACAACTCTGTTGAGCCGTGCATCCCTGCAGCTCTCAGTAGTGAAGACTTTATGAGCTTCTTTAGCAATAAAATTGTCAGAATTAGAGAGGAAATCGGCCACGCCCACCCGCCAGTGGCTGTGGGAATTTCTTCAACTTCAGCGACTCCCTTATGCTCCGACCTGACTCTAGACTGTTTTGTTTCTGTTTACCTCTCTGAGCTGACCTCAGTCGTCAATGGATCTAAATCATCCACGTGTCTGTTAGACCCAATCCCTACTCGACTACTCAAAAATGTTTCTCTCTCGTTGGTGCGACAATACTGGAACAGATCAACTTGTCCCTGGTCTTAGGATATGTACCACAGGCTTTTATAGTCGCAGTAATCAAACCATTACTTAAAAAACCCTCTCTTGACCCAGACATTTTAGATAATTATAGACCGATTTCCAACCTTCCATTTATCTCTAAAATTCTGGAAAGGGTAGTTGCAAGCCAGCTGTGTGAGCATTTGTATAGAAATGATCTATTTGAAGTTTTTAAGTCAGGGTTCAGATGCATCATAGCACAGAAACAGCACTGGTTCGAGTCTCGAATGACCTTCTTATGGCCTCAGATAATGGGTTAGTGTCCATACTGGTTCTGCTGGACCTCAGATAATGGGTTAGTGTCCATACTGGTTCTGCTGGACCTCAGCGCTGCTTTTGATACTATAGATCACAGCATTTTACTGCAGAGACTAGAGTTTGTTGTTGGGATTAAAGGGACAGCTCTAGATTGGTTTAAATCATATCTGTCTGATAGATTCCAGTTTGTTCATGTTCATGAGGTTTCTTCCGTACAGACAAGGGTCTGCTATGGTGTCCCACAGGGTTCAGTTCTAGGGCCAATCCTGTTCAGTTTATACATGCAGCCCTTGGGAAGTATTATCCGGAACCACTGCAATAATTTTCATTGTTATGCTGATGATACGCAGCTGTATCTGTCTATGAAGATGAAACAGAACCATCAGACAAATTTCAGATGTGTCTTAAGGACATCAAGGACTGGATGTCCACTAATGTTTTGCTACTAAATTCTGATAAAACAGAGGATGTTGTTTGTGGTCCCAAACAGCTTAGGAAGGGATTAGATGGTCTTGCGATGGCCTCCAGTAAAACTGTGAGAAACCTTGGCGTTATATTCGATCAGGATTTGTCATTTAAACAGCATATTAATCAGGTTTGTAAAACCGCGTTTTTCCACCTCCGTAATATCACAAAGATCAGGAGCATCCTCTCCCAGAGTGATGCTGGAAAACTAATTCACGCGTTCGTATCTTCTAGACTAGATTACTGTAACGTGTTGTTGGCTGGGTGTCCAAGTAATTCTCTGAAGATCCTCCAGATGATCCAAAATGCAGCAGCGCGAGTGCTGACAGGAATCAACAAGAGAGACCACGTCTCTCCAGTTTTAGCTTCCCTCCATTGGCTCCCTGTAAAATTTAGAATCCAATTCAAAATTTTATTACTGGCATATAAAGTCCAAAATGGCCTAGCGCCGCGATATTTGCAAGACCTGATAGAACCGTACGTTCCTAATAGAGCTCTCCGTTCTCAGGGTGCAGGTTTACTCGTAGTTCCTAGAAGATCCAGATGTAGATCTGGAGGACGGGTCTTCTGTTATCAGGAACCATCACTCTGGAACCAACTTCCAGTTTGGGTGAAGGAGGCTGACACCACCTCCACCTTTAAAACGGTGTACCTGATGGGAGCCGGGGCTCTGGCTCTTCACAGTTTGTGGAGGAAGTAGAGACGCTGCTGTGGCTTCTTGGCGAGTGATGCGGTGTTAACAGTCCAGGAGAGGTCCTCTGAGATGTGGACACCCAGGAACTTGGTGCTGCTCACCCTCTCCACAGCAGCACCGTTGATGGTCAGAGGAGCATGCTGGGTGTGTTGTCTCCTGAAGTCAACAACAATCTCCTTGGTCTTCTCCACGTTCAGGGAGAGATTGTTGTCTGCACCACTCAGCCAGGCGGCTCACTTCGCTTCTGTAGTTTGACTCATCGTTGTTGTTGATGAGACCCACCACAGTTGTGTCGTCCACAAACTTTACGAAGAGGTTGGAGCTGTGCATCGGTGTGCAGTCGTGGGTCAGCAGGGTGAAGAGTAGGGGGCTCAGCACACATCCCTGGGGGGCCCCTGTGCTCAGTGTGATGGTGCTGGATGTGTTGCCGCCGACCCGTCCTGCCTGTGGTCTCCCAGTCAGGAAGTCCAACAGCCAGTTGCACAGTGAGGTGCTGATCCCCAGCTGGTCCAGTTTGTGAACGAGCTGCTGGGGGATGATGGTGTTGAATGCTGAACTGAAGTCCATGAAAAGCATTCTTACATAAGCGTTTCTGGTGTCCATATGTGTGAGGGCTGTGTGGAGGGCAGTGGAGATGGCGTCGTCAGTGGACCGGTTGGAGCGATATGCGAACTGGTAGGGGTCCAGAGAGGGGGGGAGAGCAGCCTTGATGTGATGCATGACTAGCCGTTCAAAGCACTTCATGATGATGGGAGTCAGTGCAACTGGACGGTAGTTGTTGGAGCAGGAGGGAGATGACCGTTTTGGGACCGGACGGATGTTGGTGGCTTTGAAGCACGTGGGAACCACCGCCTGACTCAGTGACATGTTAAAGATGTCTGTGAAGACCTCCGTGAGTTCTCCTGCACAGTCTCTCAGTACACGACCAGGTATGTTGTCAGGACCCGGAGCTTTGCGGGCGTTGATCCTGCTGAGGGATCTCCTCACAATGTCCGGTGACAGCGTCAGCACCTGGTCGCCGGGAGGGGGTGGTGCTTTCTGTGCGGCGGTGGTGTTGTGTCCCTCGAAGCAGGCGAAGAAGGTGTTCATTTGTTTGTAGGCTGCCTTGCTGGTGGTGTAAATTTGGTCCAAAATGTTGTCTCCATGCGTGGGGAACTTTATGTCGGAAGTTTAAGATGGACAACCCTGAACACAAGCAACAGTGTCTTCAATCAGGGGTTTCTTCCGACCTTGACAGGTGGTCCTTCCTACTCATAGCAATAACCCTCTATGATGACTTTTCGAAGAGACTTAAATGAGTATTGCAACAAATAATGTCCCTTAAGGGCTACATGACGTTTTTGGAATTAAACAACATTTATATTGTAACAACTGCAGTATTAATGTTTATGTTATTCTATTACTGTTATTCTCTATGGGAATGTAACATGGATGGAACTAAGGGGTGTGTGATTGAGAGAGGGGGAGGAGAGAGAGAGGACATGAGGATAGGAGTGAGATTCATTTGACTTAGTGGTTTTATTTGGAGACCAGTGTGAGCTGTGGCTGTGACAGCAGCTCTTGAGTGTTCTGCAGCCTATTAAATGAAGTCCTGCAAAAGCGTCCTGTTTGCTTTTCTCTAGTTTGAAAGCAGTACAATATCTTACAAGTCACGTAACCTTGTAACAACCTGGAAAATACACCTGGTTTTACTTAATATTTCAGATTTGGTTAGTTTACAACAAATTTTACTGAAATTTTAATAGCGGGATTGATCATAAAAGTAATTTGTCAGAAATCAGTTGGAAATTCTCATTTGTGAATAATTGAACACTAGATATCTTTTTTTATTTTTGAGACTAAATGTATTATTTGTAAAGCTTTTTTTTTTATAGACCTTAAATGCTGCTTTGGGTTTCTTTTAACTTGCATACTGTAAGTTACACTAAGAAGAGTCGCAGGGTCACTTGGTTTGTAAATGTTTGAACTTGAAACTGAATCTGAATGAATTTCGAATATGAAACTAACTTCACCTAAGCTTTTTGAACTGGAGCTGCAAAAAGGGCAGACGATAACGTCAGAGCAGCGTGATCGTATGCGCGCGCGTGTGTGTGTGTGCGTGCGTGTGTTCCGTGTTGAGGTGACAGCGGTAGCCCTGACAACACGGAAGTGGAGTGTCTCTGGTGTCAGGAGCAGAAATCCTCGGCGGTTCCGTTCAGGTGAGTACTAGATCCGAGTGTCCGTGGGGTTCTAAATTGTAGTTCTGCTCCTGGTTTCGATTCGGAATAAGTCAGACAGTCAGTAGATCCAGAACACGGTCCAGTCCGGGTTGAACTCGCTGATCTACCAGTCAGAGTCACTGAGGAGGGCTGTGGCGTAACCGAACTGGTTCTGAGGGTGGTTCTGTCCAGTTCCTGTCAGCATCGTTCGTCACGGTTCTGGTTCTGGTCGACTTCTGGGAGCGCCAGAGACCAGAGTTAGTCGTGTCCACTGCGTTCATGGTCACATGCGTGCATACTGAAACCGGAACTGGTTTATGGTGATGACTGGACCAAAACCGCTGCAGAACCTTTAAGCTCTTTTTTTCGACTATTAACACCGGAATGAATTGTGACGTCACAAGAGTTGTCACACGCCTGTTGTGTGTGTGCGTGTGTGTGTGCGCGCGCGCGCGCATGTGTGTGTGTGTGTGTGTGTGTGACTAACAAAGGTAATACGGTTTTTGTCTTTAGTTTTTTTTTTAGAAGAAATGCTGGTCAGCTAGGGAGTGAATCAATCTTAAAAAAAAAGATTTAACTCACATGTCTGACACATCTGTGAGAAAAACCCGTCCAGATCACAACCCAGACTGCATGTGAATTGCCTCACTGGTCCTGGAACCATTTCACTGCAGTTCTCATGTGTTTTTTCCTGGTTCCTCTCATGCTGTTCCTCAGGTCCTGGTTTTTGATTATGCTGGTTACCTATTTTTCAGTTGAGATGAAGGAGACCTGCAGCAGCTTGTCCACATGTATGACACCATTGTGACCACAGCAAGAATACAAGATCCAGATCTTCCATGGCTCCAGTGCCTCCAGGGATCCGCCTGCTTGGCTCCTTCAGCAGGGACCAGTGGTAGGTCTAACTCAGACCAGAATCCTTTTGAATGTGTCTCTGGGATGTTTGTTTATTTTGTCTGATGTTTGGAGTTGAAAAGGGAACAAAGACAGGTAAATTTCCAAGAATGTTCAGTAGGATTTCCTACAGATAGTATTTATGGATGTTAATCATTTTTTTTTAAATTTATTTATTGCATACAAATGAACAGAAGCAGTTTTGATAAACAGATAAACTCTCCTCCATCTGTGCGCTAAATCCATCTACAAAGTATGTTCTTGTAGAAGAACAGAAAACTGACAGCAAAAGAAACAGGTGCCGTGCAACGTAGTGCAAGTCCCCTTATTTAACCAGTGCTCAGATCTGGGCTTAGAAAGCCTTGTTTTCAGCTGAGCCACAGTATCTAAAACAGTTTGGCAGGTTAAATTAAAGTGAAATAATATTTATTCAGTATCTGGATTACAACACTTCAGTTAAAAAAATAGAGATAAAAGCTGCAGAGAACTGAGCAGCTGTGGAGGAGCCCACGACACGACTGCGCTGCACGGGATTTAACTACGCGACACGGGAGCAGCACATCAAATAAAACTGGCACATGGTCTGAAAATACCGTGTCACAAACTTCAAGGCTGGAAACATTAAAACCATGACTTAAAACTAGATCAAGAGTGTGACCATGTTCCTGTGTAGAGCCAGATAAAAACTGTACAAGAATAAAAGAGTCAGTGAGATTTAAAACGTTTTTCGCCAATGGCTTTTCAGAACAACAAACATGAATATTAAAATCCCCAACTAGTTTGATCATATTTAGGCATTATTTCTGCCCCCCAAAAAATCAGCAAAGCCCTTAATTAAGTCTTTATTGTGCTTTGGTGGCCTGTATATAACAGTGTAAAACACTGGGAGAACAGAATCCAGCTCAAATGATTAATTTCAAAGCTGGAATAAGATGCTGTTGGAATGACCGCTTTACAGGTATAGCTGTTCCTTTGAATGGTCCTAAACCTCCTCCACAACCAAATGTTCTTGGAGAGTTGAAATATGAGCAATCAGGTAGCAGAAGTTCACAAAAAAACATGTATCTTACATACTACAAGATGCTTATATGTTTATTTTTATTTTATTTTTTTATTTTTCTTTTCCTTTTCATTGTCAGTGTGGACATCGTGCACACGCTGTATGTATGATACACCAAAATTAGTCTCTGCTTTTAACCCATCAACTAGTTTCACTAGTGAGCAGTGGGGCTGCTAGAACCAGCGCCCCGGGGAGCAATTGGGAGTTAAGGGCCTTGCTCAGGGGCCCCCAGTGATTTACCATTGTGGGCAGCCCTGGGCTTGAACCTGGGTCCTCCATGCCCAACACCACTGTAACCACTAGGCCACCACTCCCCCACTGATCTTTGTTTTATATATATATATATATATATATAAAATTATTTATTATTATTATTTATATATATATATATATATATATATATATATATATATATATATATATATATATATATATATATATATATATATATATATATATATATATATATATATATATATATATGTATATATATGAACATGCATGAGTACTTAAATACTTTGATGCATATTATTACATAGATAACTTTTTAAATACTGCCCTCACACCCCCAAACACTCAGGTATGTAATGGAGAATAGAAAGCTCCTCCCCCTTTCCTCTGTCTTCTTTTTAATTACCACTCTATTGTCTTGTGTCCACTTTAAACACCACATTACTACAGCCTGCTTCTTTTTTTTAGTTTTTTTTTTCTTTTTTTTACACACACTACAACATAGACAGCACACTGCACCACCACTGTCTCTCTCTCTCTCTCTCTATTTCCTTTTCTGGTCTGATCACACACCACACCCGGTGATTTTTGCCCTCTCTGGCAGAATTTAGTTACTTTTTTTTTTCTTTTATTGTCCTCTCTTTCTTTTCTTTTTTTTTGTTTTGTACTTTGTCCTACTTAGGGATTAATAAAATAAATAATTAGACTGTCATTAGGACCGGTGAAGAGTACACATTTGCACACACACACACACACACACACACACACACACACACACACACACACACACACACACACACACACACTGAACACACACACACACACACACACACATACACACACACACACACACACACACACACACACACTGCACACACACACACACACACACACACACACACACACACACACACACACGTATAAAAAAAAACAACCTTGATTACAGATTTAAATGCATATATATATTTTTTGGGTCCTACCAATTTGGTATCAACCAATAATATATGTGCAAACAAGGGAAAAAAAAAAAAAAGAAGTTCACAAAAAGTGCTGGACACTCATCCAAGTTTTGGTTATGTACAGAAATTCCAACCGATGGAAAGTAAAGAAGTTCTTTAGGATGAAGGTTTTGTTGGCTTGCGATCTAGCATTCACCAGGGCTATCCTGGCCAGGGCTGGGCTTCTGACTGCCCTAGGAACTTGAGCAAGCGGCCATAGGTTGAGGAGGTTTACCTTGTGCCAGCAGAGGTAGGGAACAGATAGCCAATGGGTCTGTTGCTCCATGTCCGAAGTGATCACAGGAACCTGACAGGAGCTGATCTGGTCTAAACTGCGTGTCAAAATGAGGCAATGATATGTGGGCCTGACATTTCCAAGGAGGGCGGCTGGAGAGCGCATAAAACAGGCTTTCAGTTTTACCAGCTTGCTGCTGTGTTTCCGCCGGCGTCTGCACCGTCTCCAGGAGGGAGGAGACAGTGTACGGTAAAGACAAGTGGGTATACCTGAGAGAAGTGGGGGACAGGAAGATTTCTGTCCATCAATTCCAAACTGTCCATAGTGGGGGTCCAAGATTCAAAAGTGTTTGCCAATCATACATCAGCAGAGAGTTATTGCAACAATTCAATTCAATTCAATTCAATTCAATTCAATTCAATTCAATTCAATTCAATTCAATTCAATTCAATTCAATTCAATTTTATTTATATAGCGTCTATTACAACACAAGTTGTCTCTAGGCGCTTTCCAGAGACCAGAACATGACCCCCGAGCAATTATTACATAAACAACAGCAGGTAAAAACTCCCCTTTAAGAGGGAAGAAACCTGGATCAGGACCTGGATCATGAGGGGGGACCCTCCTGCCGAAGACCAGCCGAGTAGAACAAGAAATAAGAAAGAATAGAGACATAGAGACACCGTCAAAGGTACAAGACAGGATACAAAAGTAACTATCATCAGTAGTCCAATTAGACTTCTGTGTATATGGGTGATATATGGATAGACGGTGATCCAAGGGGATGAGGACTGCAGGTCGGGATGTCAGCAAGTATCCAACAGACATCCACACAGACAGGTGGAGGCAGACACTGGGATGGTCAGAGGTGGAACTGCAGGTCAGCAAGCAGCTCCTGAGGTTCTGGTCTGCAGGACATGTACAGAAGAGGAAAAGAAGGGCCAGACAAGCACAACAAACTACAAGAACAATGGACCACAATTAAGTTTATGGGATATTGTTAATAACTGAGGCTTGAGGTGAAGCAGAGACAGAGAAGGCAAAGAGAAACAGGGAAGGTGAAAGGCACCACTCAGTGGATCATGTTGGTGCCCCCCTGCAGCAGAGGCCTATAACAGCATATCTACACCGAAGCTGTTTAAGATGAGCTGCTCTAATCTGGTCCTGCAGCTGCAGCTTTGACTACTGGCCCTGACACATTAAGGTACTAAATATACACTAACTATATGCTTTATTAAACAGAAATGTTTTAAGTTTAGTTTTAAAGGTGGAGGTGGTGTCAGCCTCCTTCACCCAAACTGGAAGTTGGTTCCAGAGTGATGGTTCCTGATAACAGAAGACCCGTCCTCCAGATCTACATCTGGATCTTCTAGGAACTACGAGTAAACCTGCACCCTGAGAACAGAGAACTCTATTAGGAACGTACGGTTCTATCAGGTCTTGCAAATATCGCGGCGCTAGGCCATTTTGGACTTTATATGCCAGTAATAAAATTTTGAATTGGATTCTAAATTTTACAGGGAGCCAATGGAGGGAAGCTAAAACTGGAGAGACGTGGTCTCTCTTGTTGGTTCCTGTCAGCACTCGCGCTGCTGCATTTTGGATCATCTGGAGGATCTTCAGAGAATTACTTGGACATCCAGCCAACAACACGTTACAGTAATCTAGTCTAGAAGATACGAACGCATGAATTAGTTTTCCAGCATCACTCTGGGAGAGGATGCTCCTGATCTTTGTGATATTACGGAGGTGGAAAAACGCGGTTTTACAAACCTGATTAATATGCTGTTTAAATGACAAATCCTGATCGAATATAACGCCAAGGTTTCTCACAGTTTTACTGGAGGACATCGCAACACCATCTAATCCCTTCCTGAGGTGTTTGGACCACAAACAACAACCTCTGTTTTATCAGAATTTAGTAGCAAAAAATTTCTGGACATCCAGTCCTTGATGTCCTTAAAACACACCTGGATTTTGTCTGATGGTTTCATCTGGCCTCATAGACAGATACAGCTGTGTGTGCAACAGTGGATAAAAACCCCATAAACACAGTCCAAGATCGCAGGGACAGATGGCCGGCCACACACACTGGCGCCATCTTGAATTTTTTCTCACGACTACAGATGTTGTTGAGTCGGTCCAGGTTGCATGAGGACCAGGTCCCTTGAGCTGGTCCATGTTCAATTTTCAGTCTATGGCACTTTGCTGCATGTCTTCCCCTTATCTGTCAGCATTTCTTGTCTCAGTCATATCAGTTAAGACCACTTGAGGCAAAAAGAAAGACAAGACTAAACATTTATGTCATGTTACAATTTTTTTGTAATGTTAATACACAGAAGGGACTATAGAGTCTATGGACTCAAGCATATGTTGGGGTCAGGGGACTGGTTTTGGATTAGGTCTCAGAATTATTTTCTTTTTCTTCTGTGTCCTGCAGGTACAAAGCTCTGACCTTCATCCTCACCTTCCTGCTCTACACCAGCTTCCACCTCTCCAGGAAACCCATCAGCATCGTTAAGGTAACGTGGCCAGATCACCAGATGTTCAGCTGGTGTTGGTTTTGTCATGATCTTTCATAGTTGCTGTCCACAGCTGAGTTTGTTGATTTGTATGTGTGTTCATGATGAAGCCATGTTCATCATGTCTCAGGAGACATTGTTCTCTGACCACAGCTGTGAAACCTTTCAAGTGCAGCAACAAGATTTTTATGTAGCACCTTTCTAGTCCAAGGACCACTAATTCAAGTTGGTTTTACAATGCAGGCACATATACGGTTGCACGCATGCACACACATTAATTGGACTGGGATAACAGGAGATGTAATTTTAGATTGTTTTTATTTTAGCTTTTATTAAAAAAAGGGAGACTTGATTTTACATTGATCTAATTGACGGATCAGAGTCAGAGTCAAGTTTATTGTCAATTCCACCACATGTGAGACACATACAGAGAATCGAAATTACGTTACCCTCAAACCCTCGGTGCTACACAATAAATACATTTTAAACATAAAGTGCAAATTAAAGAAACAAGTTATGGCATGAAGTTGGGTTTAAGTGTACAACAGTTTTTAAAAGTGTGTGATGGTCCTGCAGGTGTTCAGCTTATCGGTCTGGTTAAAGTGACCTGGTGCAAAGACGGCGGTCCAGTTCTGTCATAAGTTCAGGGCAGGGAGCAGGGAGACTGTTCAGCTTCCTGACGGCCTGGTGGATGAAACTGTCCTTCAGTCTGCTGGTTCTGGTTCTGGCCCGGAGGGTCCGCAGCCTCCTCCCTGATGGCAGCAGACTGAAGAGGCTGTGTGACGGGTGGGTGGGGTCTCTCACAATGCTGAGGGCTTTGGAGTCAGACGGGTCTGTAAATGTCCTGAAGTGAGGGGAGAGAGACACCAACGATCTTCTCAGCTGCTCTCACGACACGTTGGAGAGACTTGCGGCAGGTTGCGGTGCAGCTCCGTACCACACGGTGATGCAGCTGGTCAGGATGCTCTCGATGGTGCCTCTGTAGAAGGTGTTCCTGATGGGGGCGGGGCTCTGGCTCTTCGCAGTTTGCGGAGGAAGTAGAGACGCTGCTGTGCCTTCTTGGCGAGTGATGCGGTGTTACCAGTCCAGGAGAGGTCCTCTGAGATGTGGACACCCAGGAACTTGGTGCTGCTCACCCTCTCCACAGCAGCACCGTTGATGGTCAGAGGAGCATGCTGGGTGTGTTGTCTCCTGAAGTCAGCAACAATCTCCTTGGTCTTCTCCACGTTCAGGGAGAGATTGTTGTCTGCACCACTCAGCCAGGCGGCTCACTTCGCTCCTGTAGTTTGACTCATCGTTGTTGTTGATGAGACCCACCACAGTCGTGTCGTCCGCAAACTTTACGAAGAGGTTGGAGCTGTGCATCGGTGTGCAGTCGTGGGTCAGCAGGGTGAAGAGGAGGGGGCTCAGCACACATCCCTGGGGGGCCCCTGTGCTCAGTGTGATGGTGCTGGATGTGTTGCTGCCGACCCGTACTGCCTGTGGTCTCCCAGTCAGGAAGTCCAACAGCCAGTTGCACAGCGAGGTGCTGATCCCCAGCTGGTCCAGTTTGTGAACGAGCTGCTGGGGGATGATGGTGTTGAATGCTGAACTGAAGTCGATGAAAAGCATTCTCACATGAGCGTTTCTGGTGTCCATATGTGTGAGGGCTGTGTGGAGGGCAGTGGAGATGGCGTCGTCAGTGGACCGGTTGGGGATGATATGCGAACTGGTAGGGGTCCAGAGAGGGGGGGAGAGCAGCCTTGATGTGATGCATGACTAGCGTCTAGCGTGGAGTAGCGTCTCTTAGCCTCCCTGATGCCATGGGACAGGTTGGTCGTAGCTGTCTTTAGACCCACTTTGTCTCCAGCTCTGAAGGCAGCGTTCCGAGCCCTCAGGAGTCTGTGGACTTCCTTTGTCATCCACGGCTTCTGGTTGGCTCTGACTTTGATGGTTCTGGAGTCTGTTACATCATCGATGCACTTGGCGATGTAGGCGGTAACAGACTCTGTGTACTCCTGGAGGTCTGTGGTGTTGTTGGTGGTGGCAGCATCTCTGAACATGCTCCAGTCTGTGGTGTTGAAGCAGTCTCGGAGTGCCTCTGTGGACCCCTCTGGCCACACCCGGACCTGCTTCCAGACTGGTCTGACAACTTTAACCAGTGGCCTGTATGCTGGCAGTAGCATGACAGTGATGTGGTCTGAGGCACCGAGGTGGGGGAGGGGGTGGGCTTTGTAGGCTGTCTTGTTGTTGGTGTAGACTTGGTCCAGAATGTTGTCTCCTCGCGTGGGGAACTTGATGTGGTGGTGAAGATTTGAAAAGATGGTCCTTGGGTCTGCGTGGTTGAAGTCCCCCGCCAGGATGAGGAAGGCCTCAGGGTGGGCTGTCTGCTGCTCGCTGATCCGCTGGTACAGCTCGGTCAGCGCCTCTCTCCTGGTGTTGGTGGAGGGGCTGGGGGGGATGTAAACAGCAGTGAGGAGTATGACCGAGTATTTGTGCGGTAGATAGAAAGGACGACATTTAATAATCATAAACTCCGCCAGGGGTGAGCAGTGTTTGCAGACCACCACAGCATCTCTACACCAAGCATCACGGAGGAAAACACAAAGGCCGCCGCCGCGGCCCTTACCTGCCTCGGTGTGTGCTCGGTCCGCCCGGTAGCAGGTCAGCTGGTCGAGCTGGATGGCGTGGTCCGGTATGCTGCTGTTGAGCCATGTTTCCCTCTCACGGTCCTCTCGGCGGAGCAGAGTAATCGGATGTGGTCCAGTTTGTTGTCCAGCAAGAGGATAGTCTGTGACTAAAAAACTTCTCGCAATGACTTGATGGACACATGGTTCCTCGACATTTCTGTCATTATTAGATGCCAGTAAATATGAGAAAACCAATGACAAGGATTCTGTCCAGACGTTGGTCAGATGTTTAAAATTAACTGATGCTCCAAAAACCTCCTTAACTTTGATTCTCTTTGAGAATGTGGTGATCAGTGCAGAATAAACACGTTTAAACCTGTTCCTACGAGTGCTGCTGGTACTACAGATGGAAGAGACAGAGATTATTGAAACTTGTTTTAAATTTCAATGTTGTGTTAAATACACCTTATGGTGAAACACAAGTGGTGATGACAAATCATCAGTGAAGAACACAAGATCATGAGACGTGTTTCTACTAGCAGGAAGTCTGGGTAGATCTTTCCGGACCAGGCCGTTTGTGCGCTGTCTCCATTACCAGAAACAGCCTTGTAAAAGTGGCTTTTGAGAACCTTTACAGGGTGAAAAACGGCACCATTGTAGGAGAGGTACACTTCTTGGCCTAGAGGGGCTACCTGGTGGGTGGTCTCTGCTGTAGTGGATTCTACAAGCAGGAAATTAAATTCAGCCCTCTCATGTGAGCAAAATCACATGAACACAACTAATTTCAACCAAACCACATGCAGCAAGTTTTTCTTAACAACAAAGATGGAAATTGCAAAAAAGCTGGATAAATGAACTAACGAGGAGGTTCAGGCCTTGTTAGCATATTATGCAAATGAAGAGGTCCAGCATAGTTTTTTTTGTCATCATGTAGAAATGAATATATATGTATGGTAATGTTTAGATACCTCAACGGTATTGGAATTCACCACACTGACGAAAAATGTTGGGAGAAGCTAAACAAACTAAACAAGACTATATGGTGGGAGTGGTTGCCTAGTGGTTACAGTGGTGGGCTTGGGCGTGGAGGACCCAGGTTCACTAGTGAAACTAGTTGATGGGTTAAAAGGTCCAATTTCAGTGTGTATCGTACATGCAGCGTGTGCACGATGTCCACACTGACAAGAATGATCATCCATCCATCCATCCATTATCTGTACCCGCTTCATCCGTTTCCGGGTCACGGGGGTCTGTTGGAGCCTATCCCGACGCATATCAGGCGAAAGGCAGGGGTCCACCTGGACAGGTCGCCAGTCTATCCAGGGCCACATACAAGACAGACAAACATGCACACTCACATTCACACCTAGGGAGAATTTAGAAAGATCAATTAACTTACATGCATGTTTTTGGACTGTGGGAGGAAGCCGGAGTACCCGGAGGGAACGCACGCAAGCACGGGGAGAACATGCAAACTCCACACAGAAAGACCCACCAGGCCGGGAATTGAACCGGGAACCTTCTTGCTGTGAGGCAACAGTGCTAACCACTAAGCCACCGTGCTGCCCAAGAATGATCATGAAAAAAAAAATTAATAAATAAATAAAAGGATCATAAGAATAGAAGTGGATCTGAAAGGATGTTCATACTAGGAAGAAGAAGTTGACCAGAGGCTCAACGCTGGAAGCCTCGTCCATGATGCTGGGCGAGGAGGACCATGTAGTGACTTCATACTAGTATCCCTTGAAGGTAATAGAATATCGTTATTTTAAGATTTTTGGGCACCATGCTAGCATGTCAATGTAAACATGTAGTTATTTGTTGGTATTTCACCCAAGTTAGCAAAGTTAGCTAGCACATTAGCATCTAGTCTATTCTTTTGTCTCTAAACACACCGTTTTTCAGTTACCCCAAACTGTAACATAAGTTATATTTTGCTGCACATTGGTATCACGCTTGTTTTTTAATCCTGGATAATTTGTTGTATTATTGCAAGCTTTTAATATGCAATGCTGTTGTGTAGGTTTCACAAGCAGCATATTTCTTACCTGCAGACGTTGTTGACTCTCTTTTGAGGCTTCCTCCTCTGTGACATGCAGCACCCCACCAACAGGAAAGAATGTAAACAAAAAAGCGATCGCTGCCTAGTGGTATACCACTCTTACAAATAACAAAAACTGAAACGCTCTCACCGGATCTGGAGAAATTTAATCCACCCTTGACTTGGACAGAGGTTGGAAATCTCCGCTCCTCCCGGCGTTTCTGTAGAGGGTCACCACACCGGTGCGCTAACCAAGGTGGTATCTTCTAATGGCGGTTATTCTCGGCTCCCCCATTGTGGTGGACCGTGTTATGTCCCCGCTCAAGGATCCTAGATTTAGTGGCTGCAGTTTACTCATGGTGCCACATCTGCCATATGACCGTGCTCCTTGTGTATCCGCCGACTCTCCTTCTCGCTCTTTTCAATGCCAATTCTCACTCCATTCTTCTGCTCTCCCATTTAAATAATCACAGGTGTGCGGGCTGCAGAGTTACATGGTATTCATGATTTAAAGGGGTATCCTTCCTTTATACCCCTTGCTCAGTTGAACGCAAAATTGGACAAGCACATACATAGCCATATTACATGTCATGCTAACTTGTGCTGAATACATCCATCCATCCATCTTCTACACCCGCTTTATCCTTTGCAGGGTCACGGGGATCTGCCGGAGCCTAGAGGCAGTGGTACACCCTGGAGCACCACATACAAAGACAAACAACCACACACACTCACACCTACGGGCAATCACATCCTGATATCCGGTTTATTTTTCATGTGGAACCGTCAGATATGATGGAAACAGACCAGAATCTGCGTTCTTCAGTTCTACTTATCTGAATGATCATCTGCTGTCCTGTTTTGACAGAGTGAGCTTCACAAGAACTGCTCGTCTGTCAGTGAACTGGTTACGAGTGCTTCCAGCAGCAGGAACCAGGAGGCCTCCCCAGCATCACTGCTCACAGACAGGGACTGCAGCTGGAAACCTTTTGGTCTGTATCTGCTGGAACAGTCACGTTGGTGCAAGGAGTTCATGAAAGTTTATGTCTTCATGATACTGATGTTTCTGATGTTGGGTAACGATGCTTTCATCTAAAAAATTTTTATATCAACAATGTACTATGGACAGACACGTTTCCATGTTTGAAAAAAACAAACCAAACACATAATTTCAGCAGAAAAGCCCTATACTCACTGTCATGCACACTGGTGGAGGGATGATGGTTTGCCATTGATTTGTAGCCTCGTTGATTGACTGTGCTCCTGATCCATTATTTTATTTATTGTATTTAGCATTGATTAGGAAGAATACCATCAGCAGTCAGTCAGAACCTGAGCTACTGATGACAAAGATCTCCCCTCTGTTCTGGCTTAAACGCTTTGTGCCTGCATTCCAGATAAAAGCAACTACAAGCAGCTGCTGGGAGCCATGGACTACTCGTTCCTGTGTGCTTATGCCATAGGAATGTACCTGAGGTGAGGCTATGATGACACAGGTTACAGTATGATGTCACAGGTCAAGCAGTGAACACATTGTCACCACCTTCACCCAGTTTTGTTTTGCTTTTAAGCAGCTGAAAAGAAAAGCTGTGTGAATGAGTGATGGACTCAGACCTACATTTGGAAAAACACATTAAGGCAATAAAAAGTCAACTACTATCACCTCAAGAATATATCAAGGTTAAAAGATCTGATGTCTCAGCAGGACCTGGTGCTGGTCTGTAAAGGTCTGAATGGTCCAGGACCAAAATCCATCAGTGACCTCTTGACCCAGTATGAACCTTCAGACCCCTCAGGTCATCTGGATCCGGTTTTTTATCAGTTCCCAGAATCAGAACCAGACATGGAAAAGTTTTCTTCAGCTTCTCTGCTCCACATGTCTGGAACAAATTCCCAGAAATCCTCAGATCAGCTGAAACACTCAGTTTATTTAAATCCTATTCTCAGCTGCATTTGAATAAAGGCACACATCCAAACTGTTTTACTTATAAGCTTAGGTTTCAAAACTCTTTTTTTGAAACTTTTTTCTTTTTTTTGTTTACATTTTAAATCATGCCTTTTTATTAATGTAATGTTTTAATTTGTCTGTAAAGGACTTTGAATCACCTTGTTGTTGAATTTTGCTAGACAAATGAAGTTGCTATGCCTTGAACCCATCACTAGTTACACTAGGAGCAATGGGCTGCCATATCTCTGGTGCCCAGGGAGCAGTTGGGCGGTAAAGGGCTTTGCTCAGGAGCCTACAGTGGTTTACGGTTGTTGCAAACCGTGGGATTTGATCCTCCAGGCCCACCTCTGCCTAGCCACTAGGCTACCACTCCCCCTAAGAAGTCAGTTCATTCCTTTCAAGAGGGGAAAAAAACACATACTTTTAGAACTGACATGACAGAAGGACTTCTTAAAAATGAAAGTTTTAAGAAGAGCTTTAAAAGTATCAGAGATGTTGTGTGTCTGAATGCAGCAGATATGGAGTTCCTGATGATGGAGGCTGTAATGGAAAAATCCTGAGCTTCCTTTGTGACAAACTGTGATCTGGGGATAGTTTGAGATCCAGAGATAATTTCATCCTGAGGTCGTGAGGGAACATACCAGATAAACAGATCCAAGATATAGGTTGGGTTAAGACCATGTAAGGCTTTGAAGGTGGTCAGTAGAACTTGTAAAATCAGTACAAAATCTTAACACTAAGCCAATGAAGGAAACAAGTACATGAAGATATACTCATACTTTTTGTACTAGTGATGTCTTACCACAATGTTTTGAATTAATTGGAGGCGACGGAGAGAACACTGACTGATACCTGAAATCCATGAATTGCAGTTGTCCAGATGAGAGGCGATGAAACTATGCAGAACCTCTTATAAGTCCGCTGCTGAGAGAAACAACCTGATTTTAGTTGTTGTATTAACCTGGAAAAACAAGACTGAACTACATGTTTGATCCGAGCATCAAAAATAAGATTAGAGTAAAATATTACTCCTAAATTTCTAGCAGTTTGTTTGATATTATCTGAGAGATGACCAACACTAGAAACAACAAAACCAACAGCATTTGAGGACCAAACACAATAACCTCTTGATTGTCATTGATTTTTTATATTGAATATTTTTGGGGCACCCAGGATTTAATGTCAGAGAGACAAGCTGTGAGATTTGCAAGGATGCTGGGATCTGAGGGTTTTACAGACATTTACAGTTGTGTGTCATCAATATTACATTAAGGTCCTGAATAAACTGGTCCAGGGGTAGCATGTTAATAGAGAACAGAAGAGGACCAAGTACTGCACCTTTTGGTACACCACAACTAAGCTGTAATAAAACCGTGATTGAACATTCACCTCTACCTGAACTTTGTAGTAGGTCATTAGTCACCTTAAAAATGACTGTCTCTGTGATAAGGATGCTCTAAAACCAGACTAAAAGCAGCTGAAAATACCGTTTTTCTTCATAAATGACATAAACTGTGCAAATATTACTTTCTCTAATGCTTTAGATAGAAAGCAGAATTTATTAGAGACATGGGGTCCAAACTGGAAGTCTTTAGCACAACTGCATGATTTAAGCCGTCTGGAAAAGATCTAGAACCCAGTGAGAAATTAAAAATCTTAAAGGTAATGGGACCAACGATGGCAAATGCCTCTTAAGGCAGTCGAGCAGCAACAATATTCAGAGTGCAGGATAAAGAATGTCATTTAGGATACGGTAGGCTCATATTCTGAAAGGGAAATTTGTTGAAATTGTGTAAAAGTGGCAGAATTAACATGAGGAATAGAAATTCTATAGAATTCAATTTAATTCTGTATATATATATATATATATATATATATATATATATATATATATATATATATATATATATATATATAAATGTATATATATATATATATATATATACATTTATATATATATATATATATATTAAAGTAGAATATATAGAAATGTGTAATGTACTATGCTTCTCTGGACCTGGGACACACCAAGATTGTACACAGAAAGCCTGTAAAGGAAACTAAATGTGAAAAGGAAACCGACTGGAACATTTCTTAGCACAGAGGCTCAAGATAAACCAGGAGAACAGAAGCTCATGATTAGTTTAGTGCTATTAGACCTAGACGTGTGTTGGGTTGAAAAACTCCAGGTTCATTGAGTTATTCAAGGTGTTCACTGATAGTAGTATACCTGTTCATACTGGAAATATGTCGAAACAATCAGACACCCAGAATTGGGCTTATCTTCATGAAGTGAGGGTGTCAGAGATGAAGCTGATGTAGTCCTGCTTCAATCTCAAGAGTGATGGAACCATGGTGGATCATGAATAGACTAAATAGAGCCCCTTATTGGGTAGGTTGTGAAAATACCTGTAAGGAAAGAACAGAGAAACTCATAGAGTAAACATCCTCATTTCTCAGTAAGCCCAATCTCTGTGATGTGATTTTTCCAGAGGGCAATTATGACAATAAATAAGAGATGTCCCAAAGAAAACACAGTTATAGGTTGTATTTGACTCCTCAGCCTCATTCCAGTTAAAAAATAAGTAAATTAAACAGATAAATAAACAAACAAGCAAACAGTACATTCTAGTCAGGGTGCAAAGTGCATAAGCTAAACACTATGGATTGACATGACAGATAAAATATGCTTCATAAATACAACAACAAAATGGCAAAAAAATAATTAAAGGCAGTAATGAATATGGCATATATGCACACAGAACTAGATTTTGCCTGAAAATGGTTACATAAATATTGCATATGGAGGCATGGAGACAGTAAATGTCAAGGCCTTTGAACAGATATTTTGGAGAAAAGATGGCAGACATTTGGTCATTTTATCTACAGCCTTAGTTATATCCAGGTAATCATGCTACTTGTATTCGTTTTACTTAGAGGGGCACTTAGAGGGAACATATATTTCCACATATTCCCCCCTCTGGAGGTAACTAGAGCCTCAACACTTTCTCCAGTGATTACAGTAAGGGCATGTGACCTTTGACCCCTCCTTCCACAGTGGCATCATCGGGGAGCGGCTGCCCATCCGGCTGTACCTGACAGTGGGAATGCTGAGCAGCGGCCTGTTCACCTGCATGTTTGGGCTGGGATACATCTACAATGTGCACAACCTCAGCTTCTACATCTTTGTCCAGGTTAGCTGCTTCATGTCTGACCTCTTCACAGGTTTGTGGTTGTAGGACAAGCCAGGTAGCCAACCCTTGTAAGTATATTGAGAAGGTTAGTTTTCATCAAATCATTACATTTTGGCAGATCAGTGACATTCTTCCTCACAACCAAAATCTTAGCTCCTCTTTAACAAGCTGGTTTGAATATGCGATAGAGAAGTGGGCTGCCACTTGAGCTAGATCAGCATTTTGACACTGGTCTAGCTGATCAAGAGATGGATGTAACAAAAACAGCTTAAGGTCAAATGTAGCCATGCTCAAATTAGACAACATGTCACAGGAAACGATGATCAATTTCCTGGACGAGCCCCCATTAATGTTACAACCCGGCTTGTTCAGAGGAAGTAACATTGAGGCTCTACACAGAGTAGGCTGAAATAAGAGGCCATTTATTTACAACCCAAATCAAAAGAACAGAAAACAAACACAAGATTATATACTACAACATAGGGAACTCAAACAAGAAATCAAATGACAGCAACCAAATAAAACAAACACAATCCAAAACAATAACTAAACAAGATTCTGCTAGCAGAATCATACAACTCAAAGACAAAGTGGCAAGTTCCGCATAACCAGCTGCAACGAATGACTGAAGAGTGAGGGATTAAAAAAACAATCCCTCGTCATGGATTGGTTGGAAAAGAGTAGACCAGACCAACCAGCATGCAGCAAGACCAGGAGCAGAGAAAACTACTAAGCAGACATGTACCAAGTGGGTGGAGAGAGACAGGGTCAGGCAGCCAATCCAGATCGAGCGACACACTGCTGAAACGCAGGCCAGCAACCTGGAAGAGTGTTCTTACAAAAATACAACACAGGCCAGAGGCTGCACCACTTGTCAGGTTGACTTCAGTGTGTCCATGTTAATAATGATTGTTTCAGTCCTACTAGGGTCACTTATGAAGTACTGCAGGTTTCTCTTTTTGGACCGATACTTTTCTTCTCATATATGCTGGAAACATAACATCAATTTTCACTGTCATGCGACTGATGCTCAACTGTATCTGTCCTTGTAACCACATGAGGCTAATTAAATAACCTAATTGGATGCATGTACAGTATTAAAAATGTAAACACCTGGATAACTGTTCATTTGCATCTATGCATCCATCTCTTACCACTTATCTGGGTTCAGGCCATTGGGGCAGTAGCCTAAGCAGGGAAGCAGCATTGCTATGCTGATGATACGCAGCTGTATTTGTCTATGAAGATGAAACAAAACCATGAACCAAACTTCAGGTGTGTCTTAAGGAGATCAAGGATGTCAACTGGATGTCCACAAACTTTTTGCTCCTACATTCCAATAAAACAGAGGTTGTTGTTTGCGTATCATCAGCATAACAATGAAAATTAATGCAGTGGTTCTGGATAATACTTCCCAAAGATTGCATGTATAAGCTGAACAGGATTGGTCCTAGAACTGAACCCTGCGGGACACCATAGCAGACCCTCGTCTGTACTGAAGAAACCTCAAGACCATGAACAAACTGGAATCTATCAGACAGATATGATTTAAATCAACCTAGAGGTGTCCCTTTAATCCCAACAACATACTCTAGCCTCTGCAGAGTAGTCTCTGCATTATCAAAAACAGCACTGAGGTTCACCAGAACCAGTATGGACACTAATCCATCATCTGAGGTCCAGCAGAACCAGTATGGACTCTAATCCATTATCTGAGGCCATAAGAAGGTCATTGGAGACTGGAACCAGTGCTGTTTCTGTGCTATGATGCATCTGAACCCTGACTGAAGAACTTCAAATAGATCATTTCTATACAAATGGTCACACAGCTGCTGCAACGTCCTTTTCCAGAATTTTAGAGATAAATGGAAGGTTGGAAATCGGTCTATAATTATTAAACAGTTACAGTGGTGGGCTTGGGCGTGGAGGACCCAGGTTCAAGCCCAGGGCTGCCCACAATGGTAAATCACTGGGGGCCCCTGAGCAAGGCCCTTAACTCCCCGGGGCGCTGCCCTGCTAGCAGCCCCACTGCTCACTAGTGAAACTAATTTCGGGGTGCATCGTACATACAGCGTGTGCATGATGTCCACACTGACAACGAAAAGGAAAAAAAAAAAAAAAAAAAATGTCTGGGTAATGGTTTAATTACTGCGACCTGTGACACATATCCTTAATCCGGGATAACTTGATCTGGTCCAGTATTGTTGTACCAATGAGAGTTGGTAGTAGTCGAGTTGGGATGGGGTCTAACAGACACGTGGATGATTTACATCTATTGATGACTGAGGTCAGCTCAGGGAGGTCTACAGGAACCAAACAGTCTAGAGTCAGGTCAGGAAGGTCTACGGGAACCAAACAGTTTAGAGTCAGGTCAGGGAGGTCTACAGGAACCACACAGTTTAGAGTCAGGTCAGGGAGGTCTACAGGAACCAAACAGTTTAGAGTCAGGTCAGGGAGGTCTACAGGAACCAAACAGTCTAGAGTCAGGTCAGGGAGGTCTACAGGAACCAAACAGTTTAGAGTCAGGTCAGGGAGGTCTACAGGAACCACACAGTTTAGAGTCAGGTCAGGGAGGTCTACATGAACCAAGCAGTCCAAAGTTAGTTCAGGGAGGTCTACGGGAACCAAACAGTCTAGAGTCAGGTCAGGGAGGTCTACGGGAACCAAACAGTCTAGAGTCAGATTAGAGCCTAAGGGAGTCGCTGAAGTTAAAAAACAATCCAACGGCTGTTGCTGGGTGGGCCTGGTTGTTTTCTGCTCAAATTCAGATGGTTTTACTGCTTATGAAGCTCATAAAATCTTCTCTACTGAGAGCTGTAAGAATACTTGGCTTAACAGAGTTGTGGCTCTTTGTCAACCTGGCTACAGTGCTGAAAAGAAAACATGGGTTATTTTTATTTTCTACTGTCAGAGACAACTTTGCTGTTGTAGATTCTTATTGTGCATGGACTATCTTTCCATGCACAATAAGAATCTATAGATTTTCAAGAATACCACTTCCTTTTTGTTTGACACATTTTTTGTTTTTAAGAATCAATAATCTTTACTGTCATTATGCTTCCAGATAACATAATTTAGACTGGTAATTCGCTGCTTTAAATAATCAAAACAAAGAATGGGTTAAAATGTACAAGAGATTTTAAGA
Organism: Xenentodon cancila; assembly: GCA_014839995.1. NCBI lineage: Eukaryota > Metazoa > Chordata > Actinopteri > Beloniformes > Belonidae > Xenentodon > Xenentodon cancila. The sequence goes on from CM026200.1 coordinate 33,781,839, forward strand.
TTTACATAAATTTAATACGAAATGTAAAATTGTAGCAGCAGTACAGTCACAACAGTGAAATGGATAATAAAGGGCAGTCCTTGCAAAGGTCACTCCTTATTGCACATTATGTAACTGTGTGTAGGGGGGAAATGGATTGAACACTCTGGTGAAAAAGATGTTTTTCAGACTGATGGTCTTAGGTTTTATATTTCTGTGCAGATTTCTAGGCGGAGGCCTAATAAACAGTCGATTTCCCAGGTCAGTAGGGTTCAGCAGCGATATATCAAGCCTTCCTCTGGAGTTGGCCAGCATATACTGACTCCAAGTCTGGAGTCACTATCCCTCCATTTTCACCACCCGGGTCAAGTGACACATAAGTTATACCAGGGAGCTAAGTTTCTATGGGTAAAGACCCTTTTTCTCAAAGAAGCAACAGCATATAAAGCAGAGTGTAGCAAATCTGCAGTGTTACTGACAAGGAAATCAACATCTGCAGAGGTAAAATTTAGATCATAGCCCTTAATTGTACCACTATATTCTATTGTAAAAGGATGAGAAGTGATGGCCTCACTAAATTTATTCACAGTGTAATCAGATAGACATCTCCTGTAACAATACCTTTTGTTATGCATTATAATGTTAACAATGCTAACCCTAACCCTAACCCACATGTTATTAAATATTGGTTTTCATTTATTTCACATAAACTTGAAATATTTCTGTGTGATGTTCAAGGTGGTGAACGGCTTGGTCCAGACCACTGGCTGGCCCAGTGTGGTCACCTGCATCAGTAACTGGTTTGGAAAGGGAAGGTGAGCTGCAGATGTTCCCATGTGTGCTGTACCATTAGAGGTGGACAAATGAGGAATAACTGATGACCTGCTGGGGGGCGGGGTGGGGGGCTATTCTCTCTCTGTTGTCTTGTCAGGCGTGGACTCATCATGGGTCTATGGAACTCCCATACCTCAGTGGGAAACATCCTGGGATCTTTGATTGCTGGTTACTGGGTCTCCTCCAACTGGGGACTATCCTTCATTGTTCCGGGGCTCATCATTGCAGCCATGGGCGTCATTTGCTTCCTCTTCCTCATTGAACGTAAGTAGAATTCTCTGTGAGGATGGGAGTTAGCTATGGAAAGGACACCAGCCCCATGCTGTAATCTCCTCCACAGATCCCAATGACCTGAGGAACATGTCTGTTCAAAACAGATCTCCAGGGGGGACTGTGAGTACACTTGTCCTTTTGTCTTTTCACTTGTGGGACATACGACAAAGTAATGCTTGTTTCACCTGTGACTTTAGGTTATTGTTTTTGTTGCTAAACACCATGGGAAGATATTAAATTGTGTTGTGATGGCCTCCAGTACAACTGTGAGAAAGCTTGGACTTATTTTTTATCAAGATTTGTCATTTAAACAGCATATTAATCAGATTTTAAGACGGCATTTTTCCACCTTCATAATATCACAAAGATCAGGAGCATCCTCTCTCAGAGTGATGCTGAAAAACAAATTCACGCCTTCGTATCTTCTAGACTAGATTACTGTAACGTGTTGTTGGCTGGATGTCCAAGTAATTCTCTGAAGATCCTCCAGATGATCCAAAATGAAAACGTGTGAATGCTGACAGGAACCAACAAGAGAGACCACGTCTCTCCAGAGTTCACTTCCCTCCATCGGCTCCCCGGAAAACTCAGAATCCAATTCAACATTTTATTCTATAATTAACTAAAACCTCTGGGTCAAGAGAGGTTTTTTTTAAAGTAATGGTTTAATTAATGCAACTTTTAAAACATGTAGCACTTATCAAAATCAAAGTCAAGTTTATTGTCAATTCTACCACATGTAAGATACATACAGAGAATCAAAATTATGTTACTCTCAAACCCTCAGTGCTGCACAATAAATAAATAAATTTTAAACACAAAGTGCAAATTAAAAAGATGTTGGGTTTAAGAGCCAAAGGCAATAAAATTACAGTAAAAACTATGAAATGGCAGTATGATGATAGACATTATTGTTATGATGAACTGTATTGTAATAATGATGGTGAAATGTACAACAGTTTTTAAAGGTGTGTGACGGTGCTGCAGGTGTTCAGCTTATCGGTCTGGTTAAAGTGACCTGGTGCGAAGACAGCGGTCCAGTTCTGTCATAAGTTCCTGGTGCAGATACTGAGGTCAGAGTGAGTGAGGGGGGGGGGGGGGGGGGGGGGGGGGGACGGACCCAGGGGGGGGGGGCAGGGAGGGAAACGGAGGAAGAGCAGGGAGAGTTCAGCTTCCTGACGGCCTGGTGGATGAAGCTGTCCTTCAGTCGGTTGGTTCTCTCACGATGCTGAGGGCTTTGGAGTCAGACGGGTCTGTAGATGTCCTGAAGTGAGGGGAGAGAGACACCAACGATCTTCTCAGCTGCTCTCACGACGCGTTGGAGAGACTTGCGGCAGGTTGCGGTGCAGCTCCGTACCACACGGTGATGCAGCTGGTCAGGATGCTCTCGATGGTGCCTCTGTAGAAGGTGTACCTGATGGGGGCGGGGCTCTGGCTCTTCGCAGTTTGCGGAGGAAGTAGAGACGCTGCTGTGCCTTCTTGGCGAGTGATGCGGTGTTAACAGTCCAGGAGAGGTCCTCTGAGATGTGGACACCCAGGAACTTGGTGCTGCTCACCCTCTCCACAGCAGCACCGTTGATGGTCAGAGGAGCATGCTGGGTGTGTTGTCTCCTGAAGTCAGCAACAATCTCCTTGGTCTTCTCCACGTTCAGGGAGAGATTGTTGTCTGCACCACTCAGCCAGGCGGCTCACTTCGCTTCTGTAGTTTGACTCATCGTTGTTGTTGATGAGACCCACCACAGTCGTGTCGTCCAAACTTTACGAAGAGGTTGGAGCTGTGAATCGGTGTGCAGTCGTGGGTCAGCAGGGTGAAGAGGAGGGGGCTCAGCACACATCCCTGGGGGGCCCCTGTGCTCAGTGTGATGGTGCTGGATGTGTTGCTGCCGACCCGTACTGCCTGTGGTCTCCCAGTCAGGAAGTCCAACAGCCAGTTGCACAGCGAGGTGCTGATCCCCAGCTGGTCCAGTTTGTGAACGAGCTGCTGGGGGATGATGGTGTTGAATGCTGAACTGAAGTCGATGAAAAGCATTCTTACATAAGCATTTCTGGTGTCCATATGTGTGAGGGCTGTGTGGAGGGCAGTGGAGATGGCGTCGTCAGTGGAAACTTATTCTAAGTTTAGGGATAAATTGATCTGGTCCAATATCATCATACCAATAAGAGAAAAAAACTATTGACGACTGAGGTCCGCCGGATGGGCCTGGTTGATTTCCTCTCTAATTCTGACAATTTTATTGCTAAAGAAGCTCATAAAGTCTTCACTACTGAGAGCTGCAGGGATGCACGGCTCAACAGAGTTGTGGCTCTTTGTCAGTTTGGCTACAGTGCTGAATAGAAAACGTGGGTTATTTTTATTATCCTCTATCAACAATTAATAATAAGCTGTTCTAGTATTGCAAAGCGCTTTTTTATATACTATTAGACTATCTTTCCATGCACACTAAAAATCTACAGACCTACAAGAGTACCACTTCTTTTAATTTTACAAAATATTTGTTATAATAAACAGCATGAAACTACTCTGGCGTTGCCCAGGGTACGTGGCGACGAGCTGGTGTAGGCCTGCTTATAGCTCCCCAGCTCAGCCGCCATGTGTTGGAGTTTACCCCGGTGAACAAGAGGGTCACTTGCTTACGCCTTTGGGTCAGGTAAAGGTCTCTTACTGTGGTTTGTGCCTACGGGCCAAACAGCAGTGCAGAGTACCTGACCTTCTTGGAGTGCGTGGGAGGGGTACTCGATAGTGCTCCAACTGGGGACTCCACCCACGTTGAGGGGGGTGATTGGGAGAAACAGCCTCCCCGATCTAAACCCGAGTGGTGTTTTGTTATTGGACTTCTGTGCTAGTCACGGTCTGTCCATAACAAACACAGTAAAACAGTTTGGATTTGTGTCTTTATTCATGTGCAGCTGAGAACAGGTGAGTCTTCAACCTGGATTTAAATAAATGTGTTTCAGCTGATCTGAGTCTTTCTGGTAGTTTGTGTCAGACATGTGGAGCAGAAAAGCTGAAGGGGAGGGAAGTGGGAAAAATAATATAAAAGGAGAAAAGACAGAGAAAGGAAAAAAAGTGTTCCCAACAGAGACACATCCAAAGAACAAAGAGTAATCCCAAAATCCCACCCCCAAGGAAGACTTTCTAATGCAATAAATGTCAGCTCCATCGTGAAGTCACTACAGTGCAGTGAATATCTGCTTCACAACATCCAGAGACTTTTAATCTTAAACAACACCTAGTCTCTATAGTCCACTGGTTTCCTACTACCCTTAACATAATGTAATCTCAGCTCAAAACTAAAAAAAAACAAAAAAACAGTTCATGACAAAATTGAAAGTGCACAATTTTAACATAAATTCTGCACAAACAAACACACATGTATGACTTTGCCAAGATTGCCAAGCAGGGAAAACCTGCTTCATTTTCTTCCCACCATTTGCGGGGATTCTCCTCCTCTGGTATAGGCAGTTCTGTGGTGCCTCAGTAGTGCATCAGTACTTCTTGAACATTTTCTTCCTCATGATTGCTGTTCTGGTCTGAATCTGATCCAAGTGTCTATCAGAGTGAGTTTTAAGTGCAGTGTTTCTCTGAAACTCGTGGAGTTGTGATGCAACTGAAATTCTAATTCTTGTTTCTTTTTTGCTTGAAGTGCAAGAGCTTGAATTTTGACTTTCACTTTAAGACATTCCTCTGCTAGCAATAACTTCAGTTTGCAAAACCATGGGTAAAGAGCCGTTGCAATAATGCAAACAATTCAATTTCAATTCAATTTTATTTATATAGCGTCTATTACAACACAAGTTGTCTCCAGGATCTTTCTAGAGACCCAGAACATGACCCCCGAGCAATTATTAAATAAACAACGGCAGGTAAAAACATCCACCCATTAGTGGGAGAAAAACTTTAAGCCAAACAGTGGCAGGAAAAACTCCCCTTTAAGAGGGAAGAAATCTTGAGCAGGGCCTGGATCATGAGGGGGGACCCTCCTGCCGAAGGCCAGCCGGGTAGAACAGGAAGTAGAGAGAGAAGAGAGACAAAATATATATAATTAGTGAGGTGGTCTATAATTGGTATAATGGTCTGTAATTGGTATAATGGTCTATAATTGGTAAGATGGTCTATAATTGGTAAGATGGTCTATAATTGGTAAGGTAGTCTGTAATTGGTATAATGGTCTATATTTGGTGAGGTATTCTATATTGGGAGCACACAACCAGACCTTGGGGATTCAGTGGTGACACATCTGAGTGTCTGCATGAACGCATATATCTCCATGTGTCCTGAACATGGACATAGTGGACATCACAGGTCAAATAAAACATCTTTGTCATTCTCACATCCACTAAATACTGCATCTTTAAAGGAGAGAATTGTACTTTTTTTTCATTGCACATATGTATTTCTGGTGAGGCAGAGATCAAAGAACATAATTTAATGACATCAACTAAACTGTATTTCCAGAATTCCTGTTACAATTCCTGTTTCAACATCTGCAGCAAACTGCTGTGGATGTTTTACCAGTCTTTGGTTGCCAGTGCTTTTGCCAATCACCCTCTGCACAGCATCTTCAGCAATCAGAGGAGCCTGTTCAGTGAGACACTGCTCTGTCCCAAGTGCAAGACTAACAAACTAAAAAACCTCTTTGTCCCTCAGGCCATCAGGCTGTACAACTGCTCACTTGGGTGAAGGAGGTAACAGGAAGTTAGTATCCACCTCATCAAAGTAAACAGTTACTGTTTTTACGTTTATTCAACAGCAATATTTATTTATTTATCAAAATGGTCATCATATGTGCAATAATCTGTGAACCACAGTGCAATAACTTTAGCAACCTTACTAAATAACTTGGTTATCCAATGTTTATTTCTATATTCTCCAAGAGTGTATATTCTGTTATCCAATCTAGTGGGTTTTTTTCCTTTATTTTTTTTACCCTCTGTGTGCTGACACTTGCTGTATAAACTGCTGAAGAAGACCGAATTTCCCAGAGGGAGTCACCACAAAGGCATCTGTAAAGTTGAGTCTAAGTCTAAAATGACTTCAGCAGCTCTGTAGTTACAGATTTATCTTGTTGTCAAACAGGTTCCATCAAGGCGTTGGAGTGGAGCGAATGGACACACTCAGGTTTACCTGCACTACAAGGACAACAAAAACCAGGTGTGTGTGTGTGTGTGTGTCACTGCCAGCTAATGTATGTTCTCCATAGATATTACTGTTCTGACCCTTTTAGGCCTAAAGCTACCCTTACTGCAGTTTGAGTTTTTGCTTGGGCTGCCGTAATGCTTCTAAAGAATCTGCATCTAACGTTGTGGTAGCACACCAAAAACAATAAAAAAACTAGCTGTTAAAGCTTTCAGGTCTTTTACAGTGGTTCAGGAGTTACAGGTCTTCTATGGTCATTCAGGGATTCCAGGGGTAGCAATTGACTGTTTTTAGCTGACCCCATGTCTCTGAGGGATTTAAGCCCATTCTTCTATGAAGAACGGTTGCAGCTCTTTTCTGACATTAACCTGGAGCTCCCTCCACAGATTCTTAACAGGACTGAAATCTAGTAACCCTTAATTCTGGTGTCCTCCAAACAGTTCTGGATGAATTCAGATGTATGCTTTAAGTCTTTGACTTGTCTGTTGGGAAGGCCCAGCAGACGTCTGTTATTTCTCCAAATATCAATATAAACATAACCTTATGACCCCATGAACCCAAACAAGACTGACTGCGTCTAAATCTGCAAAACAGCCCTGCAGCATGATGTTCCCACCATCGTTTTTCACTGTAGGAACTGTGTTTTTTGTGTTGAAGGAGTCACCCTTCCTTTAACATACAAAATCTGCTTACATGCATCTAATTAGCTTCAGTTTGAGGTCATCAGACCAAGGACCAGACTTCCAGAACCTAACTCTATCTCCATACCCCCAGGTGATCTTTGGAGATTTAGACATTAATGTTCACATATATAAAGTGTTTTTTCTCCCGCAGAGTTGTGATTTGGAGCTGCTGCTGCCCAAAGACAGCGAGTGTGTCGCGGTACAGCCAGTTGTGGTAGTAAAGAGTCAGTCGGAGCCGTCCGCCATCAGCTTCATGGGAGCACTGCGAATACCAGTTAGTAACTTAGTAACTGTCAACATCAGTACCATGTCAGAACCAGTACCTATGCTGTACCATTACCAATCAGTATTAGAACTTGCCAGTACCAGGAGCAGTTGGTAAAAGTATCAAGTATCCCAAAACTACTTCATCAGTATCAGTACCAGTTCAGTGCTGGTACCACTTTCAGGATCCGATCAAAGCCTTTGTTTTATCAATTTGGCGGTTATTTACACAGAGGTGTAATGTCTGTTTTTACCTCCAGGGGGTGGTAGAGTTCTCTCTGTGTCTGCTGTTTGCTAAGCTGGTCAGCTACACCTTCCTGTTCTGGCTGCCGCTCTACATTACCAAAGCAGGTAAGAACTATACAAACATGCCTTAAAACCACACGCCCATAGCAACATGACAAGGTTCAGAAAAGCTTCAAACAGATGCATTTATTGTCATTGCATTGTAACAGTGCCACAAAAGAAGGTTTTGCTATTACTGTCAAATATAAACACATTTTATTTTCCCCTGTTAAATTCCCCTGATGTGAAAGGTCCTACTTGTTTAATATGATTCTCATTTGACTGATTATATGTCCTTTTGTTTTGTATATTACGGTTTGTGGACATGTTAGGTGCACCTCAGGTGACTCATGTAAGTATCTGCATACATGGCAGAGTGACAAAACAGGGTACATAAAAGTGTGAGAACGCCAAGTGCTCGAGGTGCTTGCAAACTATAAATATTCTGAAAGACTACATGGGACCGAATCTGTAAGAAAGCACTTGGGTACTGGATATCGTGGTTTGGAGGAGTAATTAATTCACCCTGAGGAATATACTACTATGGTGTGTCTGTGTCTCTCTTCTCTCTTTACTTTACTTTTCTTTCTCTCTTTACTTCCTGTTCTACCCGGCTGGTCTTCAGCAGGAGGCTCCCCCCTTATGATCCAGGTCCTGCTCAAGGTTTCTTCCCTCTTAAGCCACTGTTTGGCTTAAAGTTTTTCTCCCACTAATGGGTGGATGTTTTTACCTGCCGTTATTTATGTAATAATTGGTCGGGGGTCATGAGTCTCTAGAGAGATCGTGGAGACAACTTGTGTTGTAATAGATGCTATATAAATAAAATTTAATTGAACTGAATTGAACATAGTTCAATTTAATGTAATTTCTCTTTATTAATTCCAGAGATGAAAGTAATTACTGACATAATTACTGACATGCCTTGGATTTTTCCAGCCTTGTTTCCTTTTCCTTTTGTTCCCTTTTTTCTTTTCCCATTTCTCATCAGGCCTCATGCTCACATTTCCTCCATGTTGTCAAATGTCTGGAGGAAAAACTTTTTTTTTTTTTTTTTTTTTTTTTTTACAAATTATGTAATTACTATCAGTTATAACTGTCTTAACTAGCAGCTGAGTCAGGAATCCAGATCTGGATCCAGATCTGTGGTTCCCCTAAGGACCACTAGGGTCTGGATCCAGATCTGATGTTTCACTACTGACTACTAGGGTCTAGATCCAGATCTATGGTTCCCCTACTGACTCCTAGGTTCTGGATCCAGATCTGTGGTTCCCCTACTGACAACTAGATTCTGGATAAAGAGTTGAAGTTCCCCTACTGGGCAGCACAATGGCTTAGTGGTAAGCACTGTTGCTTCATAGCAGGAAGGTTCCTGGTTCAATTCCCAGATGGGGGTCTTTCTGTGTGGAGTTTGCATGTTCTACCCGTGGTTCTCTCCAGCTTCCTCCCACACACAAACATGAATTGATTGGTTATTCTAAATTGCCCCTAGGTGTGAGTGTGTGTGGTTGTTTGTCTTTATATGTGGCCGTGACCCGTAATGGATAAAGTGGGTATAGTGGCTGGTTAACTGTCATCACTTTCTCATCAATCATGACTAAGCAATCGGCAGCTTCTGCTAACTACCCAACAGTTAAACACAGCTGATTTCACCACTGAAACATTTGAAATGGGGCATTCTGATACAAATGCTGGCCAGCAACTCCATGGCTCCTCCAGTGCAGATTGGATAAAGGAGGTGGGAGCCATGGCTACCTTTGACTGACATTAGGTGGGCATGTTTAAGACAGCTTCCTGGGCCTCTTTGTTTCTTTTTCTAAATCTGCTTTACAGAAAAAAGAGACTTCAAAGCACTCTTCAAAACAAATGTCATGGAGGGTTTTTCCAGTAATTATACAGTGTGTGTGATCCAATACCAAATGGCCCACCCACTTTCATCACTTTGTCTGTATTTCAGCTCACCTGGATGCAAAGAAAGCTGGAGATCTGTCCACTCTGTTTGATGTTGGTGGAATTGTGGGTAAGTAATCTTTTCCCCCTTTCTGTGTGTGCTGTTATTTTTGCTTCAAATCCAACCACAAAGCGCCCTCCTTTTTGATGGTTAGGGTTAGGGTTAGGTTTCTTTTTTAATTACACCTCATAGAACCAAATCTATGTTTTAATCCAGGTATGAGATCTTTTCTAAATAATTCACATAGCGTTAAAAATACAGAAGCTTCAGTCCAAGTCTGAGGGGAGGTGCTGAGTGACATACACCATGGTGGTGACCTACACCAAAAACAGTTTTTTACTCTGCAACATTTATCTGAAACAAAGTGAGGCTTAAATGGAGTCTACAGAAGTAATAATGTTTGTCACGTGTTTCCACACAGGGGGGGTCCTGGCTGGACTCATCTCCGATAAACTGGGAAAGAGGGCCACCACATGTGCAGTCATGCTGCTGCTGGCTGCCCCCACAGTAAGTGTTTCCATCCACAGTAAGTGCCCCCTTCAACATTTAGCATCCCCTCCCACAGACTTTTTCCAGCTCTAGTTCTTAGGCGTCAAGTCACGGCTGTTATTATATATATTTATATTAAACTGAGATACGTAAAACATCTTTGTAAAAAAAAAGCATTTGCAAATTAAAAAACTATTGTTATCATGGGGTTATTATGAATTCTGTATATCTCAGATAGGAAGCAAACATATTTTTCTCTATGCCCTGCAGCTCTACGGCTTCTCCATGATCAGCCAGTTTGGTCTGGGCCCAACTATTGGTAGGCTGCCACCAACAAAGACTGATGACACCGTTACTCATCACACAATGGGTCAGGATATCAGTGATTATGTCATCGTCATCAAAAAATACAGATGAATTAGCAGCCATCCAAATCTATAAGTAGGAGATGAAAACACCGACCCCCTGCAACGCTACATTTATTGAACTTTAAGAGACTTGATTTTCTTTTGCAAAAAAGTGTCATGGAAACGTGATAGGTTTAGCTGAGTATCATCTGCATATAAATGAAAGTGTATGCCATGTTGGAGGAGTCTGTAGACAGAGAAGTAATTATCCAAGTCCAGAACTCTTTGGAACACAAGGACCGGTTCTGATAAACGAGGACTTGTCCTCATTCACATTAAATAAAAACAAAAAACAAAAAAACAACTGTAATCTATATCAGATAAACCTGATTTAAAGCAGGATAATTTGGTTCTGAGGTCTGTCTATGGGATCGGTATAGACACCAGATTGGATACAGGCCTATAATTATCATTTCTGGATTAACACTATTTTTTAGACAAAGGTTTAATTACAGCAATCTTACCAGCCTGTGGCACAGTCTGTCAATAAGGATATGTTAATTACATCCAACATGGAAACAATAATAAAGAGAAAAATCTCCTTGAACACACTGGTTTGGACAAAGTCTAAGAGACAAGTGGGTGAATTTGAAGAAGCTGTTGGTAAGAAGAGGACAGAAACATGAACTTATTTAGGTACATCAGTCCTCCTTCTCTGGTCTCTTAACTGTCAGTGGTGGTTTTCTGTCTGACTTCATCAGTGTCTCTGATGGTTGTGGAGGAACTCTGGTCCATTCTTCTTTCCAACTTTGCTTCAGTTCATTGTGGTTTTTAGACATTTCTTAAACACAGCTTTCTACAGGTCCCACCACAGCATCTCAGTCAGGTTCAGGTCTGGATTTCGACCAGGTTTTCCAAAACCTTGGTTCTTACATTTTTAATAATGTAGAGTTGTTGCTGTATGAACAGTTTCAGCTTCTTTAGCTGCAGAATGTCCCTGAAACATCACCTCTCCAGTGACCAGTGTGTCTGTTTTTAGGTTCATCATCTATGACCACAACCCACTGACCATTGTGTCTTTCAGGGATGCTGTTGGTGTGTGGAGGTTTGGTCAATGGCCCATACGCCCTCATCACCACTGCAGTTTCAGCTGATTTGGTAAACATGTTAGAGCTAATTTGGCTAACATGTCAGACTATGGTTCAGTTTCTGTATGAAGCTGAGTCCTGGGGCATCATTATTCATGTCATGACTATGTCCTTGTGTTTAGGGGACCCACAAAAGCCTGAAAGGTAATTCCAGAGCGCTGTCCACTGTCACAGCCATCATTGATGGGACAGGGTCTGTAGGTCAGTACAAATTTAAATCATCTTCTTTAAATCTGTATCAATTTATATAAATATGTTGTTACTCTGCACCTTTTCTCAGCAATGGTCTTGACTTAGTGGATTCTGCAGTATGTAATAATTAAATAATGAATTTGTCCTCGCACCCTATTTTATCTATCCATCCATCACCTACAACCCATTCCATATGTTTAATATCTAAGTATAAAAACTTTCTTTGAATGGATGTGTTGGATGAGAAAAACCTGAAGAAATATTGTGGAGAAGAACCAGCAATGCAGGATGTTTACTTTTATTTAGTATAGAGCCAGGTTTTTTTTCCTGCAAACACAAAGAAACATGTTTTGTTTTTTTTGTTTCTTGTTTTCATGCAAGTGTCGTGTAGATCATAGATGTCTTGAGCACCTGGTACATCTGACAAAATGTAGATACCATCTTTACTTGTAACATTCCAGTCACTTCAACAGCTCATAGGTCAACGTGTAACATTCTTAGTCCTATACATCTGGCCAGAATAAGCCCCTGACTGTTGAGCTATTACTCATAATATCATGATATAAATGAGCAGAACCATGTACTTACTAATAAGAATTTACAGTTCATAAAACAAAAAGCAAGAATTTCAAGTTCTGGGTTGGTGACACAGTACCTGGTAAATCTGAACGAGTCACTGATTTATTTGGGCTGAAAATCTGTCAACGTGACAAGTTTTAGTTGGTAGCAACTTTAGCCTTTGACTTTGGTCTCAAACTCAGAAAAAGTGACTTTTGATGAGGTCTTCTTTTTAAGGTGTGTTGTGCAATACTTAGTCAAACATCATCAACATAGACGTTCATTCAAGAGTGGCTGACTGAGTTACCAATTCACCTTCAGCATGTAAATAAAAGCATGTAGAGACTGAACATTCTAACCCCTAAATGCTGCATGTGTTTCTGCTGGTAGGTGCAGCACTTGGCCCCCTGCTGGCAGGTCTGTTGTCTGCAGGTGGCTGGAACCAGGTCTTCTACATGCTGATGGCTGCCGACTTCCTCGCTCTGCTGGTGAGCTAGAAAATAACAGTGGTAAAAACAGTTCCCCCCACATGTCAGGGACTGGTTTCCCTACAACTCAGAGACACATTACAGGAATGTCATTAGTAACATTAACAACAGGTTGCATGACATGTTTGTAGATTCTCCTGGTCTCCACAGCTGTGGTATTTGAAAAGTGGGCTATAAATGCAGGAATTCACTAGGTCATATGGGTCTGTTCATATTGTATCTCTGTGTGTACAGCTTCTGTCACGACTTGTGATGAAGGAGACAACGTCGTCTAAAACCCTTCCAGTCTCTACTATCCAGTAAGTCTTCTTTGGCCTTTATCGTGACAACCAAGAGTTGCCTGTACTCTACCAGAGCTAGTCTACTCAGAGAATACGACAATAATGCAGGACGTGAAGACAGTGTCAAAGCCCAGCTCTAGAACAATAGATTGGTACACAATAATACAGTTGGTACTGACACCTACATATTGGGAGGGAGTGGTGGCCCAGTGGTACACAATGGTAAATCACTGGGGGCCCCTGAGCAAGGCCCTTAACTCCCAGTTGCTCCCCGGGGCGCTGCCCTGCTAGCAGCCCCACTGCTCACTAGTGAAACTAGTTGATGGGTTAAAAGCAGAGGTCCAATTTCGGTGTGTATCGTACATACATCGTGTGCACGATGTCCACGATGACAAGAATGGTAATGAAAAAAAAAAAAAAAAAAAAAAAAAAAATATTGGCTGTAGATCCTGCAGTGACTTTACATTAGTGATTATATCTGATCCTCCAAAGCATGAAACAAAAATTAAAACCCGTTTCCTGAAAGTAATTTATTAAAACAAGTTTCAGTTCAGCATTATTTAAATAGTGCAACATCATACCAAATGTAATCTCAAGGCACTTCAACAATACAATCCAGGTAATTCCAAATCAGTCCATTTCAAGCCAATTTGAAAAAATAAAATTCTTCATTAAGGAAAGCAACAGATTTCACACCTGACAGCAGCTGTGGGCATTTATTCAGCTTCAGCAACTCCCTTAGGCTCTGACCTGACTCTAGACTGTTTGGTTCCTGTAGACCTCCCTGAGCTGACTCTAGACTGTTTGGTTCCTGTAGACCTCCCTGACCTGACTCTAGACTGTTTGGTTCCTGTAGACCTCCCTGACCTGACTCTAGACTGTTTGGTTCCTGTAGACCTCCCTGAGCCGACTCTAGACTGTTTGGTTCCTGTAGACCTCCCTGACCTGACTCTAGATTGTTTGGTTCCTGTAGACCTCCCTGAGCCGACTCTAGATTGTTTGGTTCCTGTAGACCTCCCTGAGCCGACTCTAGACTGTTTGGTTCCTGTAGACCTCCCTGACCTGACATCAGTCTTCAATAGAGATAAATCATCTACGTGTCTGTTAGACCCCATCTCAACTCCACTAATCAAAAATGTTTTCTCTCTTATTGGTGCAACAATACTGGACCAGATCAACATATCCCTAATCTTAGGATATGTGTCACAGGTTTTAAAGTTGCAGTAATTAAACTTTTACGTACAAAAACCCTCTCTTGACCCAGACATCTCTGCTAATTATAGACTGATTTCCAACCTTCCATTTATTTCTAAAATTCTTGAAAAGGTCGTTGCAGCAGCTGTGTGACCATTTGTATAGAAATGATCTATTTGAAGTTTTTTAGGTAGGGTTCAGATGCATCATAGCACAGAAACAGCACTGGTTCGAGTCACAAATGGCCTTCTTATGGCCTCAGATAATGGATTAGTGTCCATACATGTTCTGCTGGACCTCAGATAATGGATTAGTGTCCATACTGGTTCTGTTGGACCTCAGATAATGGATTAGTGTCCATACTGGTTCTGTTGGACCTCAGCGCTGCTTTTGATACTATAGATCACAGCATTTTCCTGCAGATGCTAGAGTATGTTGTTGGGATTAAAGGGACAGCTCTAGGTTGGTTTAAATCAGATCTATCTGATAGATTCCAGTTTGGTCATGTTCCTGAGGCTTCTTCAGTACAGACGAGGGTCTGCTATGGTGTCCCGCAGGGTTCACTGCTAGGGCCAATCAGTTTATACATGCAGCCCTTGGGAAGTTTTATCCAGAACCACAGCATTAATTTCCATTGCTATGCTGATGATACGCAGCTGTATCTGTCTATGAAGATGAAACAGAACCATTAGACACACTTCAGATGTGTCTTAAGGACATCAAGGACTGGATGTCCAGAAATTTTTTGCTACTAAATTCTGATAAAACAGAGGTTGTTTGTGGTCCCAAACTTAGGAAGAGATTAGATGGTGTTGCAATGGCATTCAGTACAACAGTGTTATTTTGATAAAGATTTGTCATTTAAACAGAATATTAATCAGGTTTGTAAGACTGCGTTTTTCCACCTCCGTAATATCACAAAGATCAGGAGCATCTTCTTGCAGAATGATGCTGGAAAACTAATTTACTCATTTGTGTCTTCTAGACTAGATTACTGTAATGTGTTGTTGGCTGGATGTCCAAGTAATTCTCTGAAGATCCTCCAGATGATCCAAAATGCAGCAGTGCAAATGCTGACAGGAACCAACAAGAGACCACGTCTCTCCAGTGTTCACTTCCCTCCATTGGCTCCCTGGAAAACTCAGAATCCAGTTCAACATTTTATAATTTGTGCATAAAGTCCTAAACATTCAAACTCCTTGTTTTCTTCAAGACCTGATGGTTCCTTATGTTCCTAATAGAGTTCTCCGTTCTCAGAGTGCAGGTTTACTCTTAGTTCCTAGAGTATCCAGATGTAGATTTGGAGAACAGGTCTTCTGCTATCAGGAACTATCACCATGGAACCAACTTCCAGTTTGTGTGAAGGAGGCTGACACCACCTCCAACTTTAAACCCAAACTTTAAACGTTTCTGTACTTCTTATCAGAATTTAAAAGCAAAAAATTGGTGGACATTCAGTCCTTAAGACATGCCTGAAGTTTGTCTAATGGTTCTTTTTCATCTGGCTTCATAGACAAATATAGCTGCATATCATCAGCATAACAATGAACATTGATGCCGTGGTTCTGGATAATACTTCCAAAGGGCTGAATGTATAAATTAAAAAAGACTATGTCTGCATTGATAAATAAACCAGATAGGAAATCTGAAAACTCAGACAGAAACTCTAGGTCAGCACAACCAGGAGACCATTAAACTACCACCAACAAAACTGGCTTCTCTGGTTCCAGCTTGGCAGTTTTAAACTTTCAGGCTTTCAAACGTATTATAATTGCATTTAGGTTTAGAAGACTGGAGTTGTAGATTGCCGCTACTCCTCCGCCTCGACCTGTGATTCAGGGAATATGATCATTAAAGTAACCGGGTGACGTCGATTCATTTAAACTAACAAACTCTTCCTCTTGTAGTCACGTTTCTGTTAAACAGAAAATGTCACTCCGCGTCTCAGTAATTAGATCATTTACTAAGACTTGGAGCTTAAAGATCGTATATTTAGTAATCCGCATCTAACTTTTCGGTCTTTGAATGGGACTAAACACATGTTGGTTTTTATTTTTACAAGGTTATTTTAATTAACGCCTCTATCATGTTGCGCTTGGTGAATTTTTGGAGAGCTGGGAATTGACAACGATTCTATTTTGATTGGCACCTCGATAGAATCTGCTTTTACATTATTTATTTATATATTTTTATTGGCATCTGGAGAAGCAGCAGAGAAGCGTGTACGACTGCAGCTCTGCATCCTGGCCTGGACCCTGGATTATCAGGGGGAGTGTCTAAGTACATTAGCCAAATTTCTAGAAACAAATGCTGCACCACCAGTTGGGATAAATAACGCCTGTTCTAATCAGACTACGCTTTCCCCAAAACGTCTATGATGGAGATTTGAAGGAGCTTGGTCATTAAGAGCGTTATATGTGAGAAGAAGAATTTCAAATTCTATTTTGGATTTGTCTTGCCTGCTGGTTCTTGTCAGAACCCTGACTGCAGCATTTTGGTTGGGCTGGAGATTTTATAGAGATTTTTGAGGTCAACCTAATAATAAAGAATTACAATCGTCCAATCTTGAAGTAATAAATGCACGAATCAGTTTTCTGCATTAGGAGCCTAACAAAGTACAGCTCAAAAGACGCCATATGATAAACAAAAACAGTCATCACCATTTGCCTTTTGCACAGATGCATGTCATAGGGTTCTTGAACACTAGCACCTGGTGGCACGGGCCTGCACCCATAAGGGCCGGGTCAGGCGCAGCTTAAAAAGGCAACAAGGGTCCCCACTGCCATGGGCTCACCACCAGTGTGTGGGAGGGGCCATAGTGGTCAGGTGTAGTGCGAGCATGGTGGTGGCTGAAGGCGGAGATCCTGGCAGTCCAATCCTTGGCTGCAGAAGCTGGCTCTTGTAGCATGAAATGTCACCTCTCTGATTGGGAAAGAGACTGCACTGGGTCATGCGTTCAAGAAGTTCCAGTTAGATTAAGTCAGACTCTCCTCAACACATGGCTTGGGCCCCGGAACCAGTTTTCTTGAGAGGGGTTGGGCTCTGTTCCACTCTGGACTTGCCCAAGGTGAGAGGTGCAGGGCAGGGGTAGTCATACTTATTGCCCCGCGACCTGTACATTGGGGTTCACTTGGAGGATAGCCTCCCTCCACCATCGGGTCGGGGAACAGGTCCTCTGTTGTATGTGCTTATGCACCAAACAGTAGTTCAGAATACCCACACCTTTTGGAGTCCTTAAGTGGGGTGCTGGAGACTGCCCCTGCTGGAGACCCTCCCTCATTCTTCTGGGGGACTTCAATGCTCACATGGGCAATGACAGTGAGACCTGGATGGGTGTGATTGGGCGGAACGGCCCCCTCCAATCTGAACCTGAGTGGTGTTTTGTTATTGGACTTTTGTGCTTGTCACAGATTGTCCATTACAAACACCATTTTTAAACACGATTTCCACACGTGCACTTGGCACAAAGACATCCTAGGTCACAGATACATGATCAACTTTGTTGTTGTGTCATTAGACTTGCAGCCACATGTCTTGGACACTCAGATGAGGAGAGGAGCGGTGCTGTCAACTGATCACTTCCCAGTGGTGAGTTGACTCTGATGGTGAGGGAGGGTGGAAGTCAAACCTGGTAGGCCAAAATGTATTGTGAGTGTCTGATGAGAACGTCTAGAGGAGTCTTTTGTCCCATTTCCGGCAGAGCTTCAACCATGGACCGGGGGAGGCAGGGGACGTTGAGTCTGAGTGGACTATGTTCCGGGCCTCCCTTGTCATGGCAGCTGACCTGCGCTGTGGCTGTAAGGTTGTCTGTACCTGTTGTGGTGGTGATCACTGAACACACTAGTGGACACCAGTAGTTAGGGATGCTGTCAAGCTGAAAAAGAAGTGTCATAGGGCATTTTTGGCCTGTGGGACTCTAGAGGCAGTAGATAGGTACCGGCAGGCCAAGCAGAATGTGAGATCAGCGGGTGCCATGGCGAAAAACCTGGTCATGGGAGGAGTTTCGAGAGGCCATGGAGAGCAACTTCGAGATGGCTTCAAAGAGATTCTGGTGCATCATCAGAAGGGGGAAGCGGTGCACCACCAACACTGTGTATGGTGGGGATGGTGTGCTGCTGAACTCGATTTGAGATGTTGTGAGTTGGTGGATGGAATACTCAATCCCATCAAGACACCTTCCTACAAGGAAGCATTGCCTTTTAAATTGGAGGTGGGCTCTTTTTTCTCTGGGGCTAAGGTGACCGAGGTGGTTAAGAAGCTGGCTTGGTACCAAAGGTGGCTCTGGATGTTGTGGGGCTGTCTTGATTGACACATTTTTGCAACATCGCATGAACATTGGGGACAGTGCCTCTGGATTGGCAGTCTGGGGTGGTGGTCCCCTCTTTGATAAGGAAGACAGAATGGTGTGTTCCAGGTCACAAGCTGTGGGTAGTGACTGAAAGAACAAGACTGCGGATACAAATGGTGAAAATTAGTTTCCTCCACATGATGTCTGGGCCCCCCTAGAGCTAGGGTGAGAAGCTCAGTCATCCAGGGGGGGGGCTCAGAGTAGAGCTGCAGCTCTTCCGCGTTTCATCACTCGTGAACAAGAACCCGAGATACTTAAACTCCTTCACTTGAGGCAGGACATCTCCACTTATCCGGAGAGAGCAAGCAGCCCTTTTCCGGTTGAGAACTGTGGCCTCGGATTTGGAGGTGCTGATTCTCATCCCAGTCTCCATGGCCTCACCGAACTTCTCCCAGACTCAAGTTTTTGCTTCCTGCACTGCCCAAGCTGTGGCTTGCTTGGCCTGCCAGTAACTGTCGGCTGTGTCACGAGTCCCACAGCCCAACATGGCCTGATAAGACTCCTTCTTCAACCTAAGGGCATCTCTTACTTCCTGTGTCCAACATCAGGTTCGAGGTTTGAACCTGCTCAATCTGTCCCACTTCCTTCTCCGCCAGCGTATCCAACTCACCACCAGGTGGTGATCAGTTGACAGCTCAGCCCATCTCTTCACCCGAGTGTCCAAGACATGAGGTTGCAGGTCAGATGAAACGACAACGAAGTCAATCATTGACCTCCGGTCTAGGGTGTCCTAGTGCCACGTGCACTGATGAACACCCTTATGCTCAGACATGGTGTTTGTTATGGACAGACCGTGACTAGCACAGAAGTCCAATAACAGAACACCACTCGGGTTCAGATCGGGGAGGCTATTTCTCCCAATCACTTCCCTCCAGATATTACTGTCATTGCTAACATGAGCACTGAAGACTCCCAGTAGATCAAAGGTCACCACCACTTGAAGCACTAGGGGGGATGACTCCAAGAAGGCCAGGTACTCTGTATTGGCTGTTTGGCCCGTAGGCACAAACACAGTAAGAGACCTTTCCCTGACCCAAAGGTGTAAGGAAGCAACCCTCTTGTTCACTGGGTTAAACTCCAACACATGGTGGCTGACCTCGGGGGCTATAAGCAGGCGTACACCAGCTCATCGCCGCTCACCCTGGGCAACGCCAGAATAGTGGAGCATCCAGCCCCTCTTAAGGAGCTGGGTTTCAGACCCAAAGCTGTGCATAGAGGTGAGCCTGACTATCTCGAGCCGGTGCTGATTCTCATCCCAGTCTCCATGGCCTCACCGAACTTCTCCCAGACTCAAGTTTGTGCTTCCCGGACTGCCCAAGCTGCGGCTTGCTTGGCTCTCTCAACCTCCCGCATAAGCTCCGGCCAGAGTTGTGGTCCAGGGATTGGGCCACCGAGGTACCTCGCTACAACCACTGCCCAAACCACATTGCACCGACCCCTCATGATTCTTCCTGTGGGTGGTTAGCCTACTGGACGGCAGGCCCACGTCGCCATTTCGGACTGAGCCCGGCCGGGTTCCCTGGGCATGTCTTTAAGACATGCTTGTAATTTGACCAACTGTTAGTTTCCCCTGGTTTCATGGACAGGTATAGCTGAGTATAATCAGCATAGAAATGGAAATGATTGACTATAAAGATTTAATATTATCCAATGGAAGAAAATATAAGAATTGGTCCAAACACAGATCCTGCACAGATCCGAACTTTGTGGTATGTGAAGAAGACACTTCATTTGCATTAAACTGAAATCTATCAGATAAATGTGACTTAAACCAGTCTAATGCAGAACCTTTAAAACCAATAAAATGTTCATGTCTCTGTAGTAAAATGTTGTAATCAGTTGTATCAAATGCAGCACTGAGATCCACCAGGACAAGCAGAGATACAAAACTAATTTCATGTCTCCTAACACCCTTTTCTGGGAACTTGTTTCTTAAAACTTGTCTATTTAAACTTGTTTTTGAAATCTGTTTTCTGGAACCCATTCCTCAAACCTTTTTCTTAAAACCTTAGAGTTTTAAGAAAAGGAGACAAAGCGGGTCTTGGAGACAAAGTGGGTCTAAAGACAGCTATGACCAACCTGTCCCATGGCATCAGGGAGGCTAAGAGACGGTACTCCAGGAGGATAGCCCGCCGTTTCACCAACAGCAGGGACACACGGAGCCTGTGGCAAGGGGTTCAGACCATTACGGACTACAAGCCCCCACCGCAGACCTGTGAGAGCAGCACATCCCTGCTGAATGAGCTGAACACCTTCTTCGCCCGCTTCAAGGCACACAACACCATCGCCGCACAGAAAGCACCACCCCCTCCCGGCGACCAGGTGCTGACGCTGTCACCGGACACTGTGAGGAGATCCCTCAGCAGGATCAACGCCCGCAAAGCTCCGGGTCCTGACAACATACCTGGTCGTGTACTGAGAGACTGTGCAGGAGAACTCACGGAGGTCTTCACAGACATCTTTAACATGTCACTGAGTCAGGCGGTGGTTCCCACGTGCTTCAAAGCCACCAACATCCGTCCGGTCCCAAAACGGTCATCTCCCTCCTGCTCCAACGACTACCGTCCAGTCGCACTGACTCCCATCATCATGAAGTGCTTTGAACGGCTAGTCATGCATCACATCAAGGCTGCTCTCCCCCCCTCTCTGGACCCCTACCAGTTCGCATATCATCCCCAACCGGTCCACTGACGACGCCATCTCCACTGCCCTCCACACAGCCCTCACACATATGGACACCAGAAACGCTTATGTAAGAATGCTTTTCATCGACTTCAGTTCAGCATTCAACACCATCATCCCCCAGCAGGTGTTCACAAACTGGACCAGCTGGGGATCAGCACCTCGCTGTGCAACTGGCTGTTGGACTTCCTGACTGGGAGACCACAGGCAGTACGGGTCGGCAGCAACACATCCAGCACCATCACACTGAGCACAGGGGCCCCCCAGGGATGTGTGCTGAGCCCCCTCCTCTTCACCCTGCTGACCCACGACTGCACACCGATTCACAGCTCCAACCTCTTCGTAAAGGTTGTGGACGACACGACTGTGGTGGGTCTCATCAACAACAACGATGAGTCAAACTACAGGAGCGAAGTGAGCCGCCTGGCTGAGTGGTGCAGACAACAATCTCTCCCTGAATGTGGAGAAGACCAAGGAGATTGTTGCTGACTTCAGGAGACAACACACCCAGCATGCTCCTCTGACCATCAACGGTGCTGCTGTGGAGAGGGTGAGCAGCACCAAGTTCCTGGGTGTCCACATCTCAGAGGACCTCTCCTGGACTGTTAACACCGCATCACTCGCCAAGAAGGCACAGCAGCGTCTCTACTTCCTCCGCAAACTGCGAAGAGCCAGAGCCCCGCCCCCATCAGGTAAACTTCTACAGAGGCACCATCGAGAGCATCCTGACCAGCTGCATCACCGTGCGGTACGGAGCTGCACCGCAACCTGCCGCAAGTCTCTCCAACGCGTCGTGAGAGCAGCTGAGAAGATCGTTGGTGTCTCTCTCCCCTCACTTCAGGACATTTACAGCAGCCGTCTGACTCGCAAAGCCCTCAGCATCGTGAGAGACCCCACCCACCCGTCACACAGCCTCTTCAGTCTGCTGCCATCAGGGAGGAGGCTGCGGACCCTCCGGGCCAGAACCAGAACCAGCCGACTGAAGGACAGCTTCGTCCACCAGGCCGTCAGGACGCTGAACACTCTCCCTGCTCTCCCACCGTTTCCCTCCCTGCCCCCCCCTCACTCACTCTGACCTCAGTATCTGCACCAGGCACTTTTGGCAGAACTGGACCGCCTACTTTGCACCATGTCACTTTAATCAAACCGAAAAACTGTTGTCATGTCACAACTTGTTTCTTGTCTCCTTTTAACTTGCACTTTGTGTTTAAAATGTATTTATTGTGTAGCACCGAGGGTTTGAGAGTAACGTAATTTCGATTCTCTGTATGTGTCTCACATGTGGTAGAATTGACAATAAACTTGACTCCGACTCTGACTCTGACTTAATCCTACAATGTGTTTTCTGAAACCCATTTCTTATTGTCTGTGTCTTAAACTTGTTTTTATCTGTACTCTTTTTCCACCAGGCCGATTATCTGCAACCCTTAATGACCATTTACTCATCTTCATGGTCTTTGTTGTCTTTATGCTTTACAGGCTGAAGGAACACTGAATATGTGGATGTTATGAAGCCTGAGAATAAGGTGGACTGAAACCACTACTAAAAGACTGAATTGAACGCTTTTGGACTCGTCTGGACCCTTGACCTTTTATCATGCAACACTCTTCAGCCTGGATCCTCCTCTGTCAGTGAGGTTCCAGCATGCACATACTTATCCACTGAGATGGACTCTTTCAGCAGGTTGAAGCTCTTTGTAACCTTAACTTGGACATACTGACGATGGCAAACATTTCTATTAAATTCTGGCAGCGGTGCTCTGAAACAGCAGCTTCCATCTTTGGACCTCATGGACACTTCCTGAACATCCATTAAAAATCAACCAACCAGAACCCACAGCTGACATTTTGCTCTTATGGTGTTATTTCAGGGGTTAGGGTCTGAGGACCATTTTACATCATCTCACGAACAAGATTTGAGGTTTAAAGAATATATGATAATTAATTTTTAAGTGACTATTAAGAAAATGGCCCTAACCGTGTCTCTCAGTTTAAAAATCTGTAAGTTACTGATCTGTGCAGATTTTAAGGGTATTGTGAAATCACAGACCAAGATCATAGTAGAATTATCTATCTGCCCATCAATATCTTCTTCCAGCATCACATCATGCAGCACCCTCTGCTTATCTGGACTAGGTAGCAAAGCTTTTTGCAAAAATTTGATAAAACAACAGTGAAATGTCCGTGTCCATTACTTCTCTGGTAAGGCTTTTCTTGAATAACAGTCCAGAACTTTTTAGTTTTCAGATGGTTCATTGTTATTATCTGGTCAGTTTTTACAGCAAAATAACAGACGTCTGCAGCAAAATTGTGTTCAGTCAGGGCTCTTCTTAAAACTGGCCACATCTGAGGGATGGGAAGAAGTTGTCAAGGATATAGTGGAGGGCCAGTGGATTGAGAACCTCAGGATAACAAAAACATATTTTTTTCTGTTCTGTTTTTCCATGTTCTGGGTCTCTGGAAAGCGCCTAGAGACAACTTGTGTTGTAATAGACGCTATATAAATAAAATTGAATTGAATTCTGTGAGGAAATAACTCCTCTGGTTAACATGCTACATCATCACCAAAGAGACCATCTCTCCAGAAAATATGAGAACTCTTTTTAGGAACTGGAAATGTAGAAAAATGTTTTTCTACTGCAGTTTTATAAAGTATAATTTTTGGCAGACATTATATTCACAATTCCAATTTACACAATTTCAGCCACCTTTTTATTTAAAAGTATGCACACTCCACAGAGGAAACAGATGGATCAACTGTCAGACCACACCATTGAAACCACCAGTAATGAGCAAAGCTGTACACATGATTAACAGGATTTGTGTAAGATTTTCTCCAAAATATGTCACAAAAAATTCAGAAAGACCTTGGAAACTGAACATTTGAGAAAGGAGCATAATAGATTTCCTTCAAAGTAACAAACACATCTGTAAGGTAGAAACTACAACCTTATTTGGAATTCTGGGAACTGGTAGCTTGTAGTTTACAACTGTGTTGATGTTTCAGGTTCATTGACCAAAATGACTGTCTAACTGCTATTTCAAAGTAATCACTGTCTCTGAACCAGTGGCAAGTATGTGATGGAACTGACAGTAGTTGTTGGTTTTGTTAATGAATAACCCAAAGCTCTAAACTCCTGAAGTGGAGATAGGAATCTGTAGTAATGGGAACCCAACTGGTCATGGCCTGTCATATGACCAATTATACATCACTAACTTATTTTACAGTGCATTTTGACAGGAAAGGTTTGGTGTAATACATGCTAATCATAACTATGGTATAAAACTGGAAAGCTGTCCTAGGATTTCTCTTCTTTTAAATATTTAACTTGAAGTTGGTGGTCAATTTTAATGGATATCTTTTTTTTTTAATTCTGTTAATTTATTGTTTGACTGCATAATTGAAGGAATCTTTTAATGTAAACTATGGGACCATTTAGTTTCTTGGTGGAGCACTGACGTTCCTCATTTCCTGTGATCATTAACTATTCTGATCTGATCACTTATTATGTGTTGTTGGTGGGACCAGTACTTGAAATATGGTGTGCCTTCTTCATCTTTTAACTTTGCACTTGCCTTTTGTTTACATGAAATTGTCACTTATTTGTGTAATCTGATGAGTTTATAATTATTGTAAAAAAATAAATAAAGCTTTAGTTTTATTTATTTAAACATTAATTCCTTTTTTAAAGGGTAGTTTTTCCATCTGGAACAATGTATATGAGTTTTAATCACAATGATCAAGTTGATATTCCTGATTGGGTTAGGTTTCATTAACCATGATCAATAATAGTACTCTGCTTTATAACGTATGTTTTAACTGCAATGTAGGTCTTAAGCTCACCTACCAGTCACTCACTCAAACACACTGATTCACACCACAAGAGCTCTTTTCTATTATTATTATTATTATTATTATTATTATTATTATTATTATTATAGGGAACACTTTTCTCTCAAAGAAAGCGTATTCTCAACAAAAGCGGAATTCCAACCTCCTTTTCCTAAACTATTCTCGACCGCGGGCTCTGAATTTATCAGCGACAATCCTGGGCCATGGGATTCCATGCCCGTAATGGACGCCTTGGGACATGATTTTCACCATGAAGCTCAGCAAGACTCCATACGGAGAGTTCACAAACATGGGGTTCAGCAGGATTTCGCAACGAATAACTCTCGGCCCCGGGGCATGGAATCTTGCAACAGACAGTACCTGATTTTTGGCCTCAGGACTTCTCATTAGACAGTACCTGACCCGAAACAATAGCGTTTCTCTCAAATAAAGGGTATTCTCAAAAAAAGGGGAATTCCAACCTCCCTTTCTTATTTAGAACTTCTCAACGGACAGTTCTTTAACTTTGGGACTCAGGATTTCGCGACAATCTCTGATCCTTAACACAGGAACCATTCCAGGGAACACCTTTCTCTCAAAGAAAGCGTTTTCTTAATAAAGGGGAATTTTAGCCTCCCTTTCTTAATCAGAACTTCTCAGCAACTAATTCTCGACCGCAGGCTCCGAATTTATCAATAGACAATTCTGGACCATGGGACTCAGAACCACACATGGACAATTCAGGATCATCGGACTCAACATCTATGGGCTCAGCAGAATTCCGCAGCGAATAATTCTCGGCCCGGGACATGGAACTTCGCAAAAGACAGTACCTGATTCTTGGCCTCAGAACTTCTCATTAGACAGTATCTGACCCGAAACAATAGCGCTTAAGAACAATAACTTACTTCTCTGATGGTTCGCTCTTCCTTCGTCCGAATCTCGGACGCCGCTGCCAGAAAAAAGTTTGACCTAATAGTGCCGGCCTGGCGAAGAATTCAGAAGCCGACACCAAGGTGTATAACACACATGTATCCGCGGTGATTCCCGGCCATTCCCGTCTTCCCCCTTGTAGCGGTTTCTTTTATTCACGGAGAAACAAAGCAGTCACATGTCATGTTGTATGCAAATGTCATCAGGTGGAGAAACAGACACGCTATGGGCCCATTTGGCCCTGACATCCTGTAGATCTTAATCCTGAGTGGTCCTTTTACTTACAAATGGCACCACAATCTTGTGAATACAGACAGCAGATAATTAGACTGAAGGCAATCATGTAATAATACATTCATAATATGTTCAAAACTCTGACAGTCCCTGAGGGGAGGAAATGGTGCCTGTTTCACCTGTGGTCAGCCTGGATATTGGTCACTTGAATGTCTACAGAATCAGCAGAGCAGAAGCAGAGGAGCTGGAGGTGGGGGGAGACCTGGACAGAGGTATGCAGCTGCACCTGATCCCTAAGTGGCACCAACGCAAAGGGGAGGACAGAACTCCGTAGTTTCACTAGGAAGCTGGACAGAGGAAGAAGACACACCCCACAGAGAGACACCGACAGAGTGGGAAAGGCAGACCCACTACTGTCCATCAAGGTACAAAAAACAAGAACTGCCATTTCTGGTTGACAGTGGCCACGTTTTCAGCCATGAACTTTCCACTGCAGAAGGATGAACTGTCAGATACCTGTTGAAGTGATGTGGCGTCTCCTTTGGTCCCTGGGAATTAAATTGGGAGAGACTTGCTTATCAAAGTTGGAGCAACTGTTCTGTGTGGTCCTGATGGTCTTACTGTCACTTTGCCAGATGGGACTTCTCTATCATGCACTTCCCCCACCACCTCAGCAGGAACAGGACAATGGTTGATGGAACCTCTACATCTATTGGGGAGCCCTTGCTCCGGAGGGCCCGGATGCGCGCCGCTTACTGTCTGCCTTTATGACGTGGCGGTCCTAGATCTCTCTGTTAAACCTTACATCCCTCCTCCAGGTCCGCCACAAGTAAGCATTATTTTATGATATTGATAACACTGAATGGTATCAACAGGATTTTGAGGATAACTTAGGTCAGACTTGGAACATTTTTTGTGGAAGTATACTAGACTGCCTCAGGGTTTTGCATTATCACCAGGACTCCTTAAAGGGTTTAAAGTCAGCAGAACCAAATTACAGGTGTCCAGATTGCAGGTGTTTTTTCTGAGAAGGGTGGTCTAACAGAAGGGTGCTGGATTGTCTCCTACACATAGGTGTACTGTTCTTCATTATCCCAGACCTGAAAAAGCTTTCATAACTGTTAAACAGGCCTTGGCTCAGGCTTCTGACTTTTCAGGACCTTTTATCTTGATGTTTCTGAAGCAGACAATAAGGTGCATGGAGTTCTGTTTCAGAAAAAGGGGGAGACAGACAGGTACAGGTATCAAGTACATGAGTGTAATGACTGACAAAAGTGACAAAAGATAGCATTGTGGCTTATGTAAATGCTCAGACTTTCATAATGACTTCATTGAGAAAACAAAGACTGTGAAAAGTGTTTGACACCCCGAACCTGACATTAATTCATGTAGGTATCAATATGGCAGGTAGGATGGGAAAGGGAGAGCCACATGAGTGTCAAGTAAGAATGGGAAAGAGACAAAGGTCAGGGCAGACTTGGAAGTAGGAAGCTTTGTTTACAGAAGGATGTTGTGTCGGAGATCAGAAAGGAAAAGCAGGGGCAGCATTAGTGAGAGCAGGATTTCCAACTGCAGGTAATAAGCCCATAAAACATGAGAAGGAGATGGGAGAATTAGCTGAAGTGTTCATGTTACAGAGAAGAGTGATTATTGTGAAGTGTAAAGGACATGACAAAGGAAACAGGTGGACTGCAAAATGAAAGGTAATGAGGAAGCTGACAGAGAGGCAAAGGTAGCGGCTGGATATTCTCTAAGATTGTGGATGGTGATGAATGTTGAGGAGAATCCACCTCACCCTAGATCAAATCAGGGAAGCTCAAAAGGGGGCATCTCCTCATGAGAAGACAATATGGAAGCAGAGAGGAGCTGTTAAGTCACAAGGATTGTGGAAAGTACCAGATGGGAGAATTGTTTTGTCTCCGGGAATAAGGAAAAGGGCTCTAGAAGAAGCACATGGAGTAGGACATGTAGGAGCAGCACGGATGGATAAAAACTGATGTCACTGGTGGCCTCTTTTCCTGAAAGACATCACAAAGAACTATGTAAAAATGTATAAGATCTGTACTCAGTATAATCCAAGACCCACTGTAAAACCAGAAAACGGTAATGTTTCCATCCAGACAAGAACAAGATAGGAAATTAGTAATTTATTACACAGATATGATTACTCCAGTAAAAGGATACAGGTATGTAATGATGTGTGGATTGTTTCACCGAATGGCCAGAGGCCTGTCTCACCAGAAAGGAGGATGGTAAGTCAGTGATAGTTTTTGGTAAATCAGTATATTCCTGTTATGTCAAACAGTGTTCAGTTTTATGTCACGTTAGTTCTAGTTAACGTAGTTTACTAGGTAGTGAGTTACTGCGCCTTTAAGAGCTGCAACACAGGGTACGGCAAGGGTCATAATGGGATATGGGGGTGGTGGCGAATAAAGGAAGTTGAACTACAACACGGTGTGGTCATTGCCTCCATGCGGACACAACAATTCCATGTCATAGGTTTCCACAAAAGGTAAGATCTGATAATGGGAAACATTTCAAAAACAGTGATTTGCAACAAGTTGAAAGCATGTTAGTGCTTAAACATGCTTTTGGAACAGTGTCTCATCCTCAGTCCCACATTAAAGTTGAGAGGATAAAAATGACATTAAAACAGAAATTGGCAAAGATTTGTGCCACGAGTGGCTTGAATTAGTTGGATGCTCTTCCCCTAGCATTGATGTCCATCAGGTGTTCAGTAAATCAGGGAACAGGATTTACCCCATATGAGTTGACAGTTTTACAGGACTAAGTGCTCCCTTAGTGTGGGAAGAGTCTCCAACCAAAACAAAACCTGATGGTGTGTTCAATGAACTAAAAACTTTGGTCACAAGTTTCTCAAAACAGATGCAGGACAAGCAGAGGAGGCGAGAAGGAGCAGGACCGCCTGATACGGAGTGGATGCTTAAAGTCATCAAAACAAAGTGGTCGGAGCCCAGTTGGACAGGTCCATTCCAGGTGACGGAGAGGACTTCACATGCAGTTTGGCTAAAAGGCAAAGGTGACACCTGGTTACACCGGTCACAACGCAGCAACTGAAGAGCCCAGCAGGAGCTGGAATGAGATTCAGACTGGACCATCTGAAATGAATAAAACCTAGACCTCAAGAAAGGGGCAGAATAATCCCCTGGTCCAGGTAGAGGCACAGAGTGGTCTACCCCTGTGTCTCGAAGAAAGAAGACATCAAAAGAAGAAAGATTCTTTTCCATTCATCATTTTATTAATGTCTAATGTGTAATTTTTGATTGTTTTTACTGGATCAATAGGTTTGTTTCAACTGTGTTAGAAATGGTGCCTTTTCAGGGAAATCCTAAGTAGGTCAGGAGTAACTGCTGGAAGTACAAATTAACAAAGATGAGGATGTCCTCAGCAGCGGACGAAGATGTGATCTCCTATAGGAGATCAAAAGCGGGAATGGAAGGAAAATGATTATTAGCTTAATTTATATTACCTCTCAGAAATGAGTAATATACTCAATGTTCTGTTTCCTCTCAGGTCTGTGCTTTGCATTGTCACACAGGAAGACGGCGGCCTGACGCGAGTGATCACAAGAGTAACTGAATGTTTTAGCCTGAAGGGAATATATGACAAACTATTGTATTGTAACAAAGGCAGAACAATCTTGCATTAACTCAGGATTGTATAAGAAGAGAGGGTAAGCAGAAGTGTTCAGATCTCATCTGTATGCAGGCATTTGTGCATGTCGGTGGGATCTCCAGATGCATCTGTATGAAAATAAACGTGAATCTCTTCCTATCAACGGACTCGGAGAATCTTTGATTCAACAACATCTAGTCCTTTATATCCTTAAGACACCCCTGAAATTTGGCTAATGTTTCTGTTTCATCTTCATAGACAAATACGGCTGTGTATCATCAGCATAACAATGAAAATTAATGCTGTGGTTCTGGACAATACTTCCCAAGGGCTGCATGTATAAATTAAACAAGATGGCCCTAGCACTGAACCTTGTGGGACACCATTGCTGACCCTCGTCTGTACTGAAGAAGCCTCATGAACGCCCACTATGATGACTTTGTCTGTATTGGTTAATAAACCAGATAGGAAATCTGAAAACTCAGACAGAAACTCTAGTCAGCACCACAAGGAGGCCATTAAACTACCACCAACAAAATTGGCTTCTCTGATTTACAGCTCGGCAGTTTTAGACTAAGCGTGAGGCTTTCAAACGTATTACAATCGCATTTAGGTTTAGATTTTATTTGAAGACTGGTGTTTACCGCTACTCCTGGAAGAGAAAGAATATGCAAGTTAGAATATGTTAGTTTAAATGAATCGACGCTGCCCGGTTACTTTATCAAATTCCCAGAATCATGGGCTGAGGCGGAGGAGAAGCGGAAGACAAACCTAAAGTAGCTGCTGGTACCTGTCAAGTTACTTTTTGGACCTCCAAACTAAAGCCTGCCTGAACTTGAAAAAGGCTTGACTGACAGCGGGGCGGAGGAAACAACTCGACGACAATTCCTTATTTCTTTGGCTTTTATTTTGTCAGTGCTCCCGTTGCATTTAGTTGCACAGGTTGGTGTTAGGTTTCCATTTGTAGCCATTAAGTGTCGTTAGGTTGGAAACCTTAATAATTAAAAAGAAAGAACAAAAATTACAACAGTTACTTCTCAGTATAAATTTTAATCTCTAGAAGCAAACAAAAAGCAATTTTCCCACCAGTGCCTTCCCCAGTGTTGGTCGGTGCTTCAGCTCTTTCCTGTCTCTTGGACTCCGTGTTGCTCAGTATGAAGGCTCCTCCCCACGCTCACAGCTCCAAACACTAAATCCTCTTCCTGTAATCTCCAGTGAGAACTATACCAGGTAACTAAAAAGGTAGAAATAAATGATGTAATTGGAGATTTTAACGAGGTGCCAAGTAAAATAGATTTAGTATCGATTCCCCGTCCTCCAAATGTTCACCAAGCGCAACATAATAGAGGCGTTAACCAACAAAACCTCGTAAAAATAAAAACAAATACGCATTTAGTGCGAACTAAAGACCAAACAATTAGATGCGGATTACTAAATATACGATCTTTAAGCTCCAAGTCTCTATTAGTAAACGATCTAATTACTGAGACCCGGAGTGACATTTTCTGCTTAACAGAAATGTGGCTCCAAGAGGAAGAGTTTGTTAGTTTAAATGAATCGACGCCGTCCAGTTACTTTAATTATCATATTCCTCGAATCACAGATCGAGGTGGAGGAGTAGCGGCGATCTACGACTCCAGTCTTACAATAAAATCCAAACCTAAATGCGATTATAATACGTTTGAAAGCCTCACGCTTAGTTTAAAACTGCCGAGCTGGAAATCAGAGAAGCCAGTTTTGTTGGTGGTAGTTTACCGGCCTCCTGCTGGAGCTTATCTGGAGTTTCTGTCTGAGTTCTCAGATTTCTTATCTAGATTATTGATCAGTACAGATAAAGTCATCATAGTGGGCGACTTTAACATTCATATGGGTGTTGACAACGATAGTCTTAAGTTGGCTTTTGATTCTCTTCTAGAATCGATGTGGATTTTACAGAAAGTTAATGAACCGACGCATTGTCTTAATCATACTCTTGATCTGGTCCTCGTCTACGGTGTAGAACTTGATAATCTGTTAGCGTCACATGTAAACTCCCTCCTATCCGACCACTATTTAATAACGTTTGAATTCAACATTGTCAACGTTACGCATAATAGGAGGAATTACTTTAGCAGGTGTCTATCCGATAAAGCTATTACTAAAATTTAGGGAAGCTGTTGCTCTTCATCTTCTTACAGAGGAACATAGTGAAGCAGTTGAGGGCTGTGACCTCGGTTCTACCTCTGCAGACGTTGATTTCCTTGTTGGTAGCACTGCAGATGTGTTGCACTCAGCTTTAGATGTAGTTGCTCCTTTGAGAAAGAGGGTCTCTAACCATAGGAGCTTAACTCCCTGGTTTAACTCACATATTTGTATGTTAAACCAGAAAGTGCGTAAAATGGAAAGAAAGTGGTACTCTAGTAGGTCTGTAGATATTTATTATGGATGGAAAGATAGTCTAATAGTGTATAAAAAAAGCGCTTGGCAAAGCTAGAACAGCCTATTATTCAGTGTTAATAGAGGATAATAAAAATAACCCACGTTTTCTGTTCAGCGCTGTAGCCAGGCTGACAAAGAGCCACAACTCTGTTGAGCCGTGCATCCCTGCAGCTCTCACTAGTGAAGACTTTATGAGCTTCTTTAGCAATAAAATTGTCAGAATTAGAGAGGAAATCGACCAGACCCTCCCGGCATTGGCTGTGGGCATTTCTTCAGCTTCGGCGACTCACTTAGACTCTGACCTGACTCTAGACTGTTTTGCTCCTGTTGACCTCTCTGAGCTGACCTCAGTCGTCAATGGATCTAAATCATCAACGTGTCTGTTAGACACAATCCCTACTCGACTACTCAAAAATGTTTTCTCTTATTGGACCGACAACACTGGACCAGATCAACTTGTCCCTATATCTTCTAGACTAGATTACTGTAACGTGTTGTTGGCTGGATGTCCAAGTAATTCTCTTAACAGCCTCCAGCTGATCCAAAATGCAGCAGCGCGAGTGCTGACAGGAATCAACAAGAGAGACCACGTCTCTCCAGTTTTAGCTTCCCTCCATTGGCTCCCTGTAAAATTTAGAATCCAATTCAAAATTTTATTACTTGTATATAAAGTCAAAATTGGCCTAGCGCCACGATATTTGCAAGACCTGATAGTACCGTACGTTCCTAATAGAGCTCTCCGTTCTCAGGGTGCAGATTTACTCGTAGTTCCTAGAGGATCCAAATGTAGATTTGGAGGACGGGCTTTCTGTTATCAGGCACCATCACTCTGGAACCAACTTCCAGTTTGGGTGAAGGAGGCTGACACCACCTCCACCTTTAAAACATTTCTGTTTAATAAAGCATATAGTTAGTGTACATTTAGTACCTTAATGTGTCAGGGCCAGTAGTCAAAGCTGCAGCTACAGGACCAGATTAGAGCAGCTCATCTTAAACAGCTTCGGTGTAGATATGCTGCTATAGGCCTCTGCTGCAGGGGGGCACCAACATGATCCACTGAGTGGTGCCTTTCACCTTCTCTGTTTCTCTTTGTCTTCTCTGTCTCTTCTTCACCTCAACCCTCATTTATTAACAGTATCCCATTAACATAATTGTGGTCCATTGTTCTTGTAGTTTGTTGTGCTTGTCTGGTCCTTCTTTTCCTCTTCTTTGCATGTCCTGCAGACCAGAACCTCAGGAGCTCCTTGCTGACCTGCAGTTCCACCTCTGACCATCCCAGTGTCTGTCTTCACCTGTCTGTTGGATGTCTGTTGGATACTTGCTGACATCCCGACCTGCAGTCCTCATCCCCTTGTATCACCGTCTATCCATATATCACCCATATACACAGAAGTCTAATTGGACTACTGATGATAGTTACTATTGTATCCTGTCTTGTACCTTTGACGGTGTCTCTATGTCTCTATTCTTTCTTATTTCTTGCTCTACCCGGCTGGCCTTCGGCAGGAGGGTCCCCCCTCATGAGCCAGGTCCTGATCCAGGTTTCTTCCCTCTTAAAGGGGAGTTTTTCCTGCCACTGTTTGGCTTAAGGTTTTTCTTCCACTAGGGAAGTTTTTACCTGCCGCTGTTTATGTAATAATTGCTCGGGGGTCATGTTCTGGTCTCTGGAAAGCGCCTAGAGACAACTTGTGTTGTAATAGACGCTATATAAATAAAATTGAATTGAAATTGAACTCTCAGGAGTGGGTGGTGACTTCATATTACGCGTTTAAACATCTCAATACAACCCCACCAAAACCAATAAGAAACCGCAGAACCTTTGGACTGCGGCGTCCGTGCGTGCCGCCACATTAACACATATTTAAGTAAAAACGTATCTCCAGGAATATCACGTGTTTGTGTGTTCTACGGTTCAGTTCAGTTACTGACGTAATAAAATTAAACGCTCGGCTCAGCAGCAGACACAGAAACACAGAGAACGAGCGAGTACGCGGACCTGATCACTGACCTGCAGACCAACAGACGAAGCGCCCACTTTGCTCCTGCTGCTGGATCTGGAGTCCTGGTTCGGATCCTGGTCCATCTCTAAATTCTGGTTCTACTTCGTTCTCGTATTTTCTGCTGCAGCAGCTCTTCAACCTAAGAGAGTCTGTCTGCAACAGTCCGCTGTAAGATTGCAGCCCGGAGACACGTGACCTTTTAAAAAAAAAAAAAAAAAAAAAAAAAAAACCCCAACAAATCTTTATTCAAAAATCATGACATACAAACCAATACAAATACAACACATACACACGTGCTGACGTCCTGCCAACAGGTTTTTTCAAAAAGGTCTCAAAGATTTTGGAGTCAAATCTGTTACAAATTGTGAACTTGTCTTTAAAGTCAGGTGTGTTTCCAAAGCTAATAAAAACAGCTGTAACTAAACCTCTGCAGAAAAAGTACAATCTTAACATAACAAAAATAAACTACAGGCCGATCTCAAATCTCTAGTTTTTAAGTTAGGTAATTGAAAAAGCGATTAATTAAATTACTTTTTAAACACAAATGAACTGATATGATGCCTTCCAATCAGGTTTCGCAGATAGCAAAGTATGAGTGAATCAAAGTTAA
The DNA here is from genome assembly GCA_014839995.1 of Xenentodon cancila. NCBI lineage: Eukaryota > Metazoa > Chordata > Actinopteri > Beloniformes > Belonidae > Xenentodon > Xenentodon cancila. The sequence continues at coordinate 33,816,632 of CM026200.1, forward strand.
AATATGGTTAGGCATACATGTTGAAGCCTTATAATTATACAAAAAGTGGACAGTGACTGACATGTTAAATATAACATCAATGTTGATTCAACCATCATCTAAATGGTCATCTACATGTACATTTGGGTTGCTTTTATATTGAATCAAGGTTAAGAAATCAATATTGATTCATGTACATTTTTCATTAAAATATTAAACTTTTCTAAAGCCATTTAGTATATGAAGCCCATAGAAAAGTTTAGTTTTTCACCAAGTAGTTCCCACTGATAGGTCCACTCTAAACTATGCGTGGGTGAAACATTTTTTGTGGTAACAGGTCGACACCATATGTCTTTTCAGATTAAAATAACCAGATAAGGCAATTGATAGCGCATGGTTCAATGTCAGAGGTCTGAAAATGTCACCATGGCTTTGAGAGATCTCTACAATCTTTACATTTCTTTCTTTCAAGAGGGTGGGGGTCTTAATATACTGCCACCGTTATCAATGGCTAGTTAAACAGGCAATGGTGTCCGCAGTACCAACACCAAAGTGCAGTAAGTTATGGGAGACAGTCAAAAGCAGGTTGCAAACAAGCCATCAGCAAACTGACTGATAAAATGCGGAAGAGGTGTGTGGTTGGAACATTCAATTCAATTTTATTCATATAGCGTCTATTACAACACAAGTTGTCTCTAGGCGCTTTCCAGAGACCCAAAACATGGCCCCCGAGCAATTACATAAACAGTGGCAGGAAAAACTCCCCTTTAAGAGGGAAGAAACCTTGAGCAGGACCTGGATCATGAGGGGGGACCCTCCTGCCGAAGGCCAGCCGGGTAGAGCAAGAAATAAGAAAGAATAGAGACATAGAGACACCGTCAAAGGTACAAGACAGGATACAATAGTAACTATCATCAGTAGTCCAATTAGACTTCTGTGTATATGGGTGATATATGGATAGACGGTGATACAAGGGGATGAGGACTGCAGGTCGGGATGTCAGCAAGTATCCAACAGACATCCATACAGACAGGTGAAGACAGACACTGGGATGGTCAGAGGTGGAACTGCAGGTCAACATGCAGCTCCTGAGGTTCTGGTCCGCAGAACATGCACAGAAGAGGAGAAGAAGGGCCAGACAAGCACAAAAAACAAAGAGAAACAGAGAAGGTGAAAGGCACCACTCAGTGGATCATGTTGGTGCCCCCCTGCAGCATAGGCCTATAGCAGCATATCTACACCGAAGCTGTTTAAGATGAGCTGCTCTAATCTGGTCCTGCAGCTGCAGCTTTGACTACTGGCCCTGACACATTAAGGTACTAAATATACACTAACTATATGCTTTATTAAACAGAAATGTTTTAAGTTTAGTTTTAAAGGTGGAGGTGGTATCAGCCTCCTTCACCCAAACTGGAAGTTGGTTCCAGAGTGATGGTGCCTGATAACTGAAATCCCGTCCTTCAAATCTACATTTCCATACTCTAGGAACTTTGAGTAAACCTGCACCCTGAGAACGGAGAGCTCTATTAGGAACGTACGGTACTATCAGGTCTTGCAAATATCGTGGCGCTAGGCCATTTTGGACTTCATGTGCAAGTAATAAAATTGGATTCTAAATTTTACGGGGAGCCAATGGAGGGAAGCTAAAACTGGAGAGACGTGGTCTCTCTCGTTGATTCCTGTCAGCACTCGCGCTGCTGCATTTTGGATCATCTGGAGGCTGTTCAGAGAATTACTTGGACATCCAGCCAACAACACGTTACAGTAATCTAGTCTAGAAGATACGAACGCATGAATTAGTTTTTCGGCATCACTCTGCGAGAGGATGCTCCTGATCTTTGTGATATTCCGGAGGTGGAAAAACATGATTTTACAAACCTGATTAATATGCTGTTTAAATGACAAATCCTGATCGAATATAAAGCCAAGGTTTCGCACAGTTTTACTGGAGGCCATCGCAAGACCATCTAATCCCTTCCTAAGCTGTTTGGGACCACAAACAACAACTTCTGTTTTATCAGAATTTAGTAGCAAAAAATTTCTGGACATCCAGTCCTTGATGTCCTTAAGACACATCTGAAGTTTGTCTAATGGTTCTGTTTCATCTTCATAGACAGATACAGCTGCGTATCATCAGCATAACAATGAACATTAATGCCGTGGTTCCGGATAATACTTCCCAAGGGCTGCATGTATAAACTGAACAAGATTGGCCCGAGCACTGAACCCTGCGGGACACCATAGCAGACCCTCGTCTGTACGGAAGAAACCTCATGAACATGAACAAACTGGAATCTATCAGACAGATATGATTTAAACCAATCTAGAGCTGTCCCTTTAATCCCAACAACATACTCTAATCAGATCTATCTGAAAAAAGATGAGTGTTTGCTGCCCAGACTCAATCCAAGTGCTTCTATATCAGAAATGTAGAGTTTTCAGCTGCAGGAGTGGAGTCTTCTGATTCAAGTCTAAATGTAGATTTCATGTCAGCTGACCTGCAAATACACCACATCACACCAGCCTTAATGTAGTTTGTCTTTAATTGCAGGTGGGAAGTGTAGAGTTTCCAGCTGCAGAAGTGTAATCTTCTACATATCCAATGGAGGAGATTTCCAGGGATCAGGATGGCAGCATACAGGTGATGTAGCTGTTTGTAGTTCCGATATCATCATTAAAACTGTTAAAACTAATATTTTGATGTAAACCTTCTGCTCCGTCCAGAAAAGACTCCCCTGCCCTTTTTAAGAGTTGTGCTTTTGAACCAGTTAACTTTATTTCCCATTTTTCTTATTTAACTTTTGTGCATGTCTTTTTTTACATTTAGATGGCTGTTGTTCAAGGAGGTTCAAGGATTTCCTTAGTCAACTATTCTGAAAGTGAAAGTGCTGAGGACAGTGTGAAGAATTCCTCTGTTACTCTACACTGTCATGATGTTTTTCAAACTAACAGCAGGAAGACGGCAATTCTGGTACTTTTTTTACTGGCAGGAAAAACAGAAGTAAAGTGTATTACTACAAGTTTTCTAAGTAAATATAAATTAAAATGGATAAACATAGCTTCACCTAGCCAGGCTGTTTTTTTTTTCCAGGATGGTGTACCAAATTTTCCTGATCCTTTATATGATTTAAATGAGAGCATCGTGGAAGAAACTGATGATGAAGTTGATGTTCCAAAACTCAGAAGGACCAAAAGCCTCCTGGTATGCTTCTCAATATGAAGGCTACCACTTTAAGACTTCATCATGATTTTTATTTAAAATGTGAATGAAATGGATGATCATACTATTTTCATGATTCCCTTTTTGCAGATGGAAAGATTACCTTCTTCTGATGCTCTTTGATTCAAGTGATGACAGTGCAGATGGTCCTTCCACATACAACTCTGACATGGCCTCAGAAAGGCAGAGAAGACATTGCTATCCTGTAAGCCTAATTTTTATTAGTTAATTTAGAAACAGACATTTACATATTGATTAGAAGGTTGATTTTTGTGTGTGTGTGTATATAATGTGTATGTGTGTGTATGACACTTGTCCAGTGTGCTTGTGTAGATGGATACTTTTTATAGATGGTGCTTGGTCAACTGCTTTTGTGTTCTAAATTAAATTCTTATGTCTCATTATTTTATCAGTCTCATCAGTATATCTCTTGATTTTTTTTTTTCTTTGGACTGAAAGTACTCTGAATTCCACTTTATATATACACACCTGTATGATTTGCTTTATTACAACGTGTAGTCAATTAAAATTGTGGCCAGGTTGCTTTACTTAACATAATTTGGAGGGAGAAATAACTGCTTATTTGATCGTCTTGTCTTTCAAATGATTGAAGAGCCTTGTAGGATCAGATAATTCAAGTGGAGATAGTGAAGAGTACGTACCAAATCCCAATGAGGAAAGCACAGATAGTGATGGCAGTTCAGAATTATCCAGGGAAGGTAAAGACAGAAAAAAAACTGCACCTTACAGTCGGAGTAGAAGGAATTTTTCGAGTCGAAGCCAGGGTGAGACTAGTCAGAGTGGAGGATTTGTAAAAAAGGCAATATTCCACAGCTGATATCCACAAAGAGGAAATGGTACCACTTGAAGAGGAACCATCTGTCTATGTGAATCCAGTCATAAAGGAGGATGGTTTAAGAAAATATAACAAAAAACATTACTGCTTATACTGTGGAGTACTTGTTCAAAAAATGTCAAGACATTTGCTGCGGAAACACCAAGATAAGAATGATGTTGCCAAAGCGTTTAGCTTGCCAAAAAACCCAAAAGAAAGGCGACTGCAGTTGGATTATATCCGAAATAAAGGGAACTTTGAGCACAACAGTCAGGTTTTGGAAATCCATAAAGGCAAACTCATCCCATGGAAACAACCAAAGGAAAAAACTGAAGGAGAAGAATTTACACATTGTGTGTATTGTTATGGACTGTACACAAAAAGGGTGATGTGGCGACATTTTCAATCCTGCAAATTCAAGCCTCAAGATAACCCATCTAAACGAGGTAAAACAAGAGTCCAGGCATTGTGTGCTTTTGCTGAACCTGTCCCATCTGATTTAAGTGATGCTTACTGGAAATTTTTAAGTGAGATGAATCAAGATAAGATTGCAGTTGCAATTAAGAGTGACCACTGCATTCTAGACTATGGTTTCAGATTGTTCAACAAGAATAGGAAGGTAATCAGCCAACACCAGTACATTCGGCTAAAGCTGAGAGAGCTTGGCAGACTGTTATTGGAAGCAAGAAAGGTTGCACCTGTAAAGACTATCAAAGAACTTATCAAACCAGAAAAGTACAAGCAAGTTGTCTCTGCTGCAAAATGCCTTACTGGCTTTAGTGATGACACTGGCAAATATCAACGCCCTTCTCTTGCACGCAAAGTTGGACACAGCTTGCACTCCTTGGCCATGTTTATTAAGTCTGAAGGACTAAAGATGAAAGATAAAAAAAGACTGTTCAAGATGCTGAGGAATTTGCACAGCTTTACCAAGAAAGTTGGAAATTTGACATAGCAAGCCAAGCACATACTCAACTTGACCAAACCAAGTGGAATTCTCCTCAGCTCTTGCCTTTCACAAAGGATGTCCAGAATCTTCATTGCCATTTGACCGAACAGCAGCAGCAATGTCTAATTGCCCTGAAGGAAGATCTTTCACCGTCAAACTGGAAAGACCTCGCTAAAATGACCCTGGCACAGGTTATCCTTTTCAACCGCCGCAGGGCAGGAGAGGTATCCAGAATGCCTTTGTCTATGTACTTATCAAAAGGACACATCCGAAACACATGAAGATGTTAACCTGGCCCTCACAGCTCTCGAGCAGAAACTTTGCCAAGATTTTGTCCGGATAACTATTGTTGGAAAAAGAGGAAGGAAAGTTCCAGTTCTCCTCACGCCGCTCATGAGAGAATCACTGGATACTCTAACAGAAAAGCGAGAAGAATGTGGAGTGCTGAGTAACAATGGATATTTGTTTGCATTGCCCCATTCTGTTCATTACCTCAGGGGTTCAGACTGTATAAGACAGTTTGTGAATGACTGCAGTGAAATAAAAAACCCAAAGGCACTAACATCAACAAAACTCAGGAAACACATTGCCACCCTGTCTACTGTTCTGAATCTCAAGACTACTGAACTTGACCAGCTGGCAGATTTCTTTGGACATAACATCGAAGTCACAACAAATGAATCAACTCCTCAGCTTGTTTCTGAGATCTGCACAAGTCTGTTCAGCTTTAAAAAGGCTCCATAAAAACATGCCACATATAATTTTGGAATAAGACATTTTAATTAAAGTACCTCCATTTTAAGTATTTAGAAAAAATTTTAATATAAGTATTGTTTTTAAATACTGTGATCAAGTCTAAAGTCTAGACCTCATGAACATCTACAGATCCTGAGTTTCCTCCTGCAGATGTTTCAGAGATTCACTGCAGACTCTTTGAGGTGCTGATGGTTTTTTAGTCTTTCTGCCCTCAGTTTTGTCTTCAGGAACTGAGAACACACCGTTATGCTGAGATTGGGTGACTGTCATTGTGGAAAATTCAAATTGTTTTGTGTTTTCAACGGTCTTGAGGTTGTTTCTCAGTGTTTTTGGATAGTCGTCATCTGCTCTCTGAAGTTTCATCTTTCAGTTCTCTTTTGTCTGTCTGAACGTGATCAGAGTATAGATCTGTACACTTAAGAACTCATCTATCAGCAGTCACATCACCAACAAGCACCAGTGAGTCTGTTCCATGAGCAGCCATACATAACCATACCATAACACTTCCTCCACCATGTGTGACACGAGGTTTGTTTAGGATCATGCTACTTTCCTTCTCCAAACCTTCCTGGAAAAACTTTTGAACCTCTAAAAATTGAAGCATTTTGTTTAAAAATGGCTGTAATTCATAAATGGATAGATGGCATGTTCTTAAAGGCTCTTAAATTATAGCTGAGCATGGACATTTTTATCACATTGTTTTATTTCAAATTCATTCGGCAGATTTATAAAAGGCAAAATTGTAAAATTTGTCATTGCTCAAATAATTCTGGACCTAACTGCTTATATGGTGGCAAATTGTGAAACCTATGATGTAGTGTTGTTATGCCCCTAGGTTAAAAAAAAAAACAAAAAAACACAAAAAACGGTACTTAAACGATCTTGGACGCCAGAGGAAAGTGCTGCTGTCAAGTATCTGAGGAAGTTCATAGTTATGAACCAAGTACCAGGTAAGACGGACTGTGAGCGCTGCATTGCTGCAGACCCCAATGCACTGAGAAACACAGACTGGAAAGCAGTCAAGTACTATATCAAAAACAGAATTACTGCCGTTCGAAGAAAACTGCAGTGAACAGTTTTTGACAAGGAATGAAAGTAAATGACAGTTTTTTTTTTTATTCTAAAGCCATAACGTCTTCTGGCTTTTTTTTTTTGTTTGTTTTTTTGTGTTTTTCAGATACTAACAAGATATGTCAGAAAAGAAGGCAGTTTGATCAGTTTAATGTTAAAGTTCAAGAGTACAAACTCACAATGACGATTTTGAAAGAAAAATACTCCGTTTTTAAAATCTAAATCATTTTAGGTAGTGCTTTAGCATTGCATTTTGTTGTCAAATGCACTCAATATTGTGTGCGAATTTTTTTTTTATAACGTTATTGTTGCAATATAAATATAAATTGTACTAAAGTGTGGAAAAAATATATTGAAAATAAATTGTTAAAGAGTTTATTTTGTACAGTGTTAGGTATTAAATATTACTAAGATATGATTGCTTTACCTTTATTAGTCCTTTTGTTGTGGATCAAGGAATCGAACCCCAGAGCAGAGAGCCAAGGAAAGTGGAACTGATTTATTTATGACCAGGAACAAAAACTATTGCAGTCCAACCTGGCAGGAACAAGGCTTGGCAGAAGCAGAACCCCCATAGATGAACTGGACTCAACACCTGGAACCGGATGGAATCTTCTGGCAACCAGGAGTGGTGAGAAGGCCTGGTAAATAGGTTGAGGCTGATGAGGGGATTGAGTGCAGTTGTCCTCCGAAGTGGCTGACCACGCCCCTGCCATCCACATGGTCTGCAACACAAAGGCGAGGGGAAAAACACCACAGAGCCTCCACAACCATCACACCTTTAGTGGGACAATTTCAGGTATTGGGGTTGTCCATCACGGAGGACAGCTATCATCCTATGTCCCTCCTTCTTCACTAAGTCCAGTGGAGAGCCCAGGAGAGAGCGGGCTTTTCTTTAACAGTATATTGAATTTACAACTAATATATACCTTATAAACTAAAAAACAAACACTTAGTGTTTGTGGGATTAAACTTTTAATTTCTAATATGAGTAATGTTATTAGGTGCTGCCTTACCTTCTTTGCAATTCTTTGGATGCAGCTTCACCTTTGACCAACTCGCTCTACATGAGGAAGCAGACTTTCCCCCCTCCCCACACACCACTTCACATCCTGACTCCAGCCTGATAAATGACACCTTCTCTGTACTAGTGGCGACGTGAACAAAAGAACGTCGTCACAAGAACTGCCGGTCAGAAGACACATCTATCGTAAAATGCATATCTCTTTGTCACAAAACAGATATGCCCAGACGTGGAGCATATGCTCCTTTGTCATGGAATGTGTGCGCTCCGGACGCGGAGCAAAATCCCTTTGTCATGGAATGGGCGCGCACCCGCCGCCCAGCGTATGCTCCTTTGTCATGAAATGTGTGCGCCCTCACTGTAAAGCGCAAGCCCCTTTTTAATGTATATGTCTTTGTCCGGAAATTCGTGTTTTCTGTATAACAGACGCCTCCCTTCATTTGGCGGCAGGACTCTGCAGATCCCACTGCTCGTTATTATTCCCGGTTGTTTTCAAATAAACAAGTGTACGAAGACAGTAGACTTTTGCTCATTCTTCCACCGACTATTTTTTCCACGACAGTGGACCCCACAATTGGGTGAAAAAATGAAGAGCCCTGCAAGTAAACAAGTATGTGTGTGTGTGTGTGTGTGTGTCAGAAGCACACAGAGGAGAGAAGACACTAACACTGTCAAGGACCAATTTAGGCTAATTACAAGTTGCTTCATAAATAAAGGGAGCCCCCCAGAAGAAAAGGAACAAGGACAGAGGAGAAAAGAGTGACACGGACTGAGTCACCCACCGCACTGTCACGAACGGTCCGGACCGGTCATGGCAACGACATGACACTAACGCTGTCAAAGACCAATTCGATAATAGCTGTCGGTTGCTGTGTTTTGATTAGTTCATTTTAAGTATAATTATTTTTGTTATTATTACGATGTTAAAAACTATTATTGTTGCTCTTACAATTGTGAAGTATTATCATGATTGATATTCTTAAAGAAAAAAAAAACTAAAAAAAACCTCACAGACTCTGCCTTGACGTGGCGTGAGGGCTTAGGAGCTTCTGTGACTCTAAAACCTACCTCACTCTGCCAGACCAAAGAGTCCAGTAGTCACATTAGCACAACTTTTCCTCATCACCAAAGCACAGATTAAATCATCTGAGTCATCCATCCATCCATCCATTATCTGTACCCGCTTTATCCGTTTCCGGGTCACGGGGGTCTGTCGGAGCCTATCCCGACGCATATCAGGCGAAAGGCAGGGGTACACCCTGGACAGGTCGCCAGTCTATCCAGGGCCACATACAAACAACCAATCACACTCACATTCACACCTAGGGAGAATTTAGAAAGATCAATTAACCTACTCTGCATGTTTTTGGACCGTGGGAGGAAGCCGGAGTACCCGGAGGAAACCCACGCAAGCACGGGGAGAACATGCAAACTCCACACAGAAAGACCCACCGGGCCGGGAATTGAACCGGGAACATCTGAGTCATCAAATAAGGCAATTGGACAAACCACATGATCTTAGAAGGTGAGTTTTATTTTTTTAAATGACAGATTTGTACCAGCCCCATCCCCGCATCAGGGAGTGGAAATCACCTGCAAAAAAAAAAACAAAAAAAAAAAAAAAAAAAAAAAAAACAACAGCAAATAAATAAATAAATAAAACCTGTCAGTGGCTGCTAAAACCTGGTGGGTTCTCTCTCCCAGGTTCTGACATATTTAAAGACTGTGGTGAACTGAGGGAGATAGAGATTGCAACCCTGCCAAAGTCTTGCTCTCTCACTCTCATAGTTGCGTTGGGGGAAAAAAAGTTTGACCCCCCAAAGGAGACAGGAGGAGCACGGTCCATTCCCCGGGTCACCCGCCCATCATTGGCCCAGTTCCGTCCACGAGGACAGTTCCCCCGTCTCCTCCTGTGACGGACCTCTGTCCACCCACCATCATCAAATTCCATTTTATTTTATGTATGAGTGTATTTAATGTGTGGATGGTTATGAATGTAGCTGTCTGTTTTTGTGTAATTTCTGAATTTAAATAAAAAAAAAAAAATAAAGAAAAAGTACAGATTAAATAAAACAATATTTAACACATTTTTAAAAAATAAAACAGAAGTTCTGTTTTTAGACAAATAAAATAAAAAAGATTAATTAAAATAAATTAAAAAATAAATTTCAAATTAAAATAAACAAATTGTCCTATGAATTCAATCAATAAACATAAAAAGTGTGTGCTGGAGCAACGTTTCGACTCCTCAGTCTTCTTCAGGCCAAGGCACACACAAAAAAAAACTGAATGGCTTTGAGCTGGAACACGTCTGCACTCTTCAAGGGGCAAGAGCAGAATGAGCAGGTAAGCTCCTCCTGCTCTATTTATACCCTCCCCCCTGCAGCTGTGTGTTGTGTGACCGGAGTTTCGGATAGAACAAAAAAAAAAAACTTTTATTTTTAACAGAAAATTTATAGCATCCCCAAATTTAAAAATTAAATAAGGAAAATGAATATTTAATTATTTTTATCTTTTTTAATGAATTCATCTTTTGAGTTTTTTAAAATACCAATTAATTATTTTATTAAGAAATTATGAATTCTTATAAAATGAAAACTTTGGATCTAAAGTATTTGAAATTTTTATACGCTATGGATTTTAATGCTATTTTAGGATGTAGGTTGGGGTTAAGGTTAGGATGTGGTTAGGGTTAAGGTTAGGATGTGGGTTGGGGTTAGGGTTCGGTTGGGGGAAAAAAGTCTGACCCCCCCGAAGGGGACAGGAGGAGCATGGTCCATGGTCCGGTTTTTGCGAAAAATATATAAAAATAATTTAAAATAAAAGTTTTAAATATATCAGATAATAAAATTAATTTGTATTTAATAAAAGGAATGAAATGAATTGTTTTTTTAAAGAAAGAAAAAAATTAAGTAAAACAAAATCTTGTTTTTATAAAAAAAATTAAATAAATAAATAAACAAAATAAATTTGTTTTACCAAACAGAGAAAAAGAATGGCCAAAATGTGAAAAAAGTGTGCCCAGGCGACGTTTCGACCCGTGTGGGTCTTTTTCAGGCCAGGCACACTGAAAGAAAAAAAGCTGAATGGCTCTGCTGTTCACCAAATAGGTCTGCACTCTCTGAAGACTGAAGCAAGAATGAGGGAGAGAGCGTCTCCGCCCAATTTATAGGCTCCGCCCCGTGACTGAACTTGTCCCAACATGTTTGTTCTTAGGGTTAGGGTTAGGGTTAGGGTAGGGGACTTTCTGCCCTCCCCGAAAGGGGAAAGGTGGTGCACGGTCCATCCGGACCTGGCGCGTCCCGTACGCTTGTCCCCATCTGGGTTGATGGTTGCGTCGGCCCCTGCGGCCATAACGGACTACCGTCCAACCATCCATCATTGAAAGTATTTATTTATTTACATATATATTTATTTATTTAATTATTTATGGAGTTGCCAACGGTGAGCGGCGACGGGCTGGTGTGGGCCTGCTTATAGCCCCCCAGCTCAGCCGCAATGTGTTGGAGTTTACCCCGGTGAACGAGAGGGTTGCTTCCTTGCGCCTTCGGGTCGGGGAAAGGTTCCTTACTGTTGTTTGTGTCTACGGGCCGAACAGCAGTACAGAGTACCTGGCCTTTTTGGAGTCTGTGGAAGGGGTACTTGATAGTGCTCCAACTGGGGACTCCATTGTTCTACTGGGGGACTTCAATGCCCACGTGGACAATGACAGTAAAACCTGGAGAGGGGTGATTGGGAGGAACGGCCTCCCCGATCTGAACCCGAGTAGTGTTCTGTTATTGGACTTCTGTGCTAGTCACAGTCTGTCCATAACAAACACCATGTTTGAGCATAAGGGTGTTCATCAGTGCACGTGGCACCAGGACACCTTAGGCAGGAGGTCAATGATCGACTTTGTTGTTGTTTCATCTGACCTCCGGCCGCATGTCTTGGACACTCGGGTGAAGAGAGGGGCTGAGCGGTCAACTGATCACCACCTGGTGGTGAGTTGGATGCGCTGGCAGAGGAGGAAGCGGGACAGACCGGGCAGGCCCAAACGTATTGTGAGGGTCTGTTGGGAATGTCTGGCCGAGCCCTCAGTCAGGGAGGTATTCAACTCACACCTCCGGGAGAGCTTTTCCCGGATTCCGAGGGAGGCTGGGGACATTGAGTCAGAGTGGACCATGTTCTCTGCCTCCATTGTTACCGCGGCAGCTCAAAGTTGTGGTCGGAGGGTCTCAGGTGCCTGTCGTGGCGGTAATCCCCGAACCCGGTGGTGGACACCGGAAGTAAAGGATGCCGTCAGGTTGAAGAAGGAGTCCTATCGGGCCTTGTTGGCCCGTCGGACTCGTGACACAGCCGACAGGTACCGACAGGCCAAGCAGGCCGCAGCTCGGGCGGTCCGGGAAGCAAAAACTCGAGTCTGGGAGAAGTTCGGTGAGGCCATGGAGGAGGACAATCGGTCGGCACCGAAGAGATTCTGGCAAACCGTCCGGCGCCTCAGAAGGGGGAAGCAGTACCCTGCCAACACCATTTATGGTGTGGGTGGAGGGCTGCTGACCGCAACTGGGGATATTGTCGGACGGTGGAAGGAATACTTTGAGGATCTCCTCAATCCCACCGACATGCCTTCCGCTGAGGAAGCAGAGGCTGAGGACTGTACGGTGGACTCTTCCATCACCCAAGCTGAAGTCACTGAGGTAGTCCGTAAACTCCTTGGTGGCAAGGCACCGGGGGTGGATGAGATTCGCCCTGAGTACCTCAAGTGTCTGGATGTTGTGGGTCTGTTTTGGTTGACACGCATCTACAACATTGCATGGAGGACGAGGACAGTACCACTGGAGTGGCAAACTGGGGTGGTGGTCCCTCTGTTTAAAAAGGGGGACCGGAGACTGTGTTCCAACTATAGGGGGATCACACTTCTCAGCCTCCCTGGGAAAGTCTACTCCAGGATACTGGAGAGGAGAATTCGGCCGATATTCGAACCTCGGATTCAGGAGGAACAATGCGGTTTTCGTCCTGGTCATGGAACACTGGACCAGCTCTATACTCTCCGCAGGGTGCTGGAGGGTTCATGGGAGTATGCCCAACCAGTCTACATGTGTTTTGTGGATCTGGAGAAAGCATTTGACCGTGTCCCTCGTGGTATCTGTGGGAGGTGCTCCGTGAGTATGGGGTCTGGGGCCCTTTGCTATGGGCTGTTCGGTCTCTGTACGACCGGAGCAGGAGTTTGGTTCGCATTGCCGGCAATAAGTCAGACCTGTTTCCAGTGCATGGTAGACTCCGGCAGGGCTGCCCTCTGTCACCGATCCTGTTCATAATTTTTATGGACAGGATTTCTAGGCGTAGCCAGGGACCGGAGGGGGTCCAGTTTGGGAACCACAAGATTTCATCTCTGCTTTTTGCGGATGATGTCGTCTTGTTGGCTTCATCGAGCCAGGACCTACAGCATGCGCTGGGACGGTTTGCAACCGAGTGCGAAGCGGCTGGGATGAGAATCAGCACCTCTAAATCCGAGGCCATGGTTCTCGACCGGAAAAAGGTGGCTTGCCCTCTCCGGGTAGGTGGAGAGGTCCTGCCTCAAGTGGAGGAGTTTAAGTATCTCGGGATCTTGTTCACGAGTGAGGGAAAGATGGAGCGTGAGATTGACAGACGGATTGGTGCAGCGTCTGCAGTTATGCAGTCGTTGTACCGAACTGTCGTGGTGAAGAAGGAGCTGAGTCGTAAGGCAAAGCTCTCAATTTACCGGTCAATCTACGCTCCCACCCTCACCTATGGCCATGAACTTTGGGTATTGACCGAAAGGACAAGATCACGGATACAAGCGGCTGAAATGAGTTTCCTCCGCAGGGTGGCTGGGCGCTCCCTTAGAGATAGGGTGAGAAGCTCAGTCATTCGGGAGGAGCTCGGGGTCGAGCCGCTGCTCCTTCACATTGAGAGGAGTCAACTGAGGTGGATTGGGCATCTGTATAGGATGCCTCCTGGACGCCTCCCTAGAGACGTGTTCCAGGCATGTCCCACCGGGAGGAGACCCCGGGGAAGACCCAGGACACGCTGGAGGAACTATGTCTCTCGGCTGGCTTGGGAACGCCTCGGGATTCCCCCGGAAGACCTGGAGGAAGTGTCTGGGGTGAGGGAGGTCTGGGCATCCCTGCTTAGACTTCTGCCCCCGCGACCCGGCCCCGGATAAGCGGAAGAAGATGGATGGATGGATGGAATTATTTATGTATTTATGCAATAAGAAATGAATTTACAATAAAATAAAATGTAAATGTAACAAAAAGAGCTTTCCAAAACTAGGAAAGAGGTCCTCTGTGTGAGGTCTATTGGTTTTATAAAAAAAGAAAAAGAATTAACTTATTTTGTATATAAAAAAAATGAAAATGATTTTCTTCTCAAAAATAAAATAAACCAAAATATTTTTAAATCAAAATAAACAACTAAGGAAGGTGTTCCAAATAAAATTGCGACGTTTCGACCCTTTCTGCGTCTTCCTCAGGCTTGGCACACAGTAAAACGTAATACAGCTTGCTGTCCAAGGTGGCTGAGAAGGAGATGTTGCCTCTCTGGATGTCAGAAGCAGAATGAGCTCTCCGGTGGCTCCGCCGTTTTTATACCCTCTGTTCAGTGGAGCCTTTTTTCTTTTTTTCTTTTTGTCATGAATTTTCCAATCAATAAACTGTTAAACCTTTTTTGTGTTTTCATTTTTCAACCTTTTTTAACTCCATAAATGCCAACTGAATTTTTATAATTGTTTATTAACCCTTTTAATGAAATTATTTTAATACTAAAGTTTTAATTACTGTAAACCCAAACTATTATTTCTTTCTAATGTTGTCCCTAATGATTATAATACCTTCCCCTGAAATAAACATTTTAATGATTATGAGATATCTACAAACACATGAATTTAACCCTTTCCAATTATATATATATATAATTATATATATATATATATATATATATATATAGAATTCCCAATTATTTAAGCAATTATTATGGAATATAAATTTAAAATTCTAAAAACACGGAAACGAGTAGACAACGTGACGTCACAGAGGTTAGGATTAGGATGGGTTAGGGTTGAGGTTAGGTAAGTATGAATGAGCCGGCTCCCCTTCCGGGGAACCGGAGATGCACTCTCCTCCACTGCCTTTCACATCTGAGCCTCCTGCCTGCCTTGGCTTGCTTTTATAGGTGGGTATGTGTCATGTGACCTTCCTCTTTCCCTTACATTCTGTAAATTAGTACTCTATTTAGTTTTTAACTTGTCCTTAGGGTTAGGGTTAGGGATAGGGATAAGGGGTGATAACCAGAATTACGGATCCGCGGAACTCCAATAAACAGATGAAAATAAGGTCCTAGAGACATGGGACCTTGACCATCCCCCCCGTTTGTGACCACCCCGAGTTGATTGGGAGCACTTTGAAGTGGGTGGGACATTTCGTTCCGGAGTAATTGCCAATTGAAATTGTGGGATTTCAACCGTGCATAACTTTTGAAAGGAATGTAAAAGACACACGGGCGTGTTCAGGGTGGTCAAAATATGCCTGATCGAGCTCATTTGCAAGTGTGTAGGATGTATCGTTGAAGACTTATAGTCAACAATCCTCTCAGCCAATCAGAATCAAGTGTCACACGGTGATTGAAAACATCCTTCAGAAGAAGTATTTGGCTTGGAAGTGGAAAAATACATTCGCAGATTCCAATTTGGAAGTTGGAACTCATTGATAGATACAAATTTGGAATCCACTGACAGATGCAAATTTGGAATCCACTGACAGATACAAATTTGGAAGTTGGAATCCACTGACAGATACAAATGTGGAATCCACTGACAGATACAAATGTGGAATCCACTAACAGATACAAATTTGGAAGCTGGAATTCATTGACAGATACAAATTTGGAATCCACTGACAGATACAAATTTGGAAGTTGGATTTCATTGGCAGATACAAATTTGAAATCCAATGACAGATACAAATTTGGAATCCACTGACAGATACAAATTTGGAATCCACTGACAGATACAAATTTGGAATCCACTGACAGATACAAATTTGGAATCCACTGACAGATACAAATTTGGAATCCACTGACAGATACAAATTTGGAATCCACTGACAGATACAAATTTGGAATCCAATGACAGATACAAATTTGGAATTTGGAAATTATTGACAGATACAAATTTGGAATCCACTGACAGATACAAATTTGGAAGTTGGAATTCATTGACAGATACAAATTTGGAATCCAATGACAGATACAAATTTGGAATCCACCGACAGATACGAATTTGGAATTTGGAATTCATTGACAGATACAAATTTGGAATACACTGACAGATACGAATTTGGAATCCACTGACAGATACAAATTTGGAATCCAATGACAGATACAAATTTGGAAGTTGGATTTCGTTGACAGATACAAATTTGGAATCCAATGACAGATACAAATTTGGAAGTTGGAATTCATTGATAGATACAAATCTGGAATCCATTGGGGAGGTGTGTGTGTGTCTGTGTATGTGTGTGTGTCTGTGTGTGTGTGTGTGTCTGTGTATGTGTGTGTGTGTGTGTGTGTGTGTGTGTGTGTGTCAGTGTGTGTGTGTGTGTCTGTGTGTGAGTGATATCCTGATAGAATCTGCAGGATATAGCAGCTTCTGACAGGGCTGTCTGTTAGGGTTTTTCTCCACCTGCTGGCCAAAACAGCAAACGACAGCCTCAGTCAGAACAGGCCGATAAAATGAGCACAGTGAGTGGCTCTCTGTCTGACGGTGTGCCATTGAATAATAATTATTGAGATAAAATTAAATTAATTGTTCAATTGTGTCGATTTTATTTTATTTTTTTTACCCCAAGACAGTAAACTGAACTGTGGAGCTGATATTGATATTGAGTAATAAAACCTAGATGCAACACCAGCACAGTTTCATATATGCAGCCCTTTATGGTTTTTGTTCTTTTTAAGTGGTTTTGAATGAATTGAGCCTCAGGTGAGT